>VWYK01001425.1:7085-19829 GCA_013399775.1 Semnornis frantzii | reverse complement strand
CCCCAGACTCCCCCACTCAGCAGGACCCTGTGAGTGCTGAGGGACAGGGAGGGGATGTGGAAGGTCCGGGGACACACACCCAGTGCTTTCTGGGGGGGCGAAAGAGGAGGTTTGGCGTCCTTGGTTGTTGCTGTCCCCCCAGACTGGAGTGGGTTGTGGTGCCTGTCCCTCTGCTGTCCTCCCAATACGTCCCCACATCCACCCTGCTGCTCCTGTCCCCCCCATAATGGGGAGGGACAGGGATAGGACCCGTGGCTCCTGCCGCTGCTCCTGCCGTGGCTCCCACCACTGCCACTGTCCTCTCCTGGGGCTGGGGTTACCCACTACTGGCACTGCCCCCTTCTGCTGCTGGGCTGGGGGCACCTGCCTGTGCCCAGTGGGGAGACACAGAGAGGGAGAGGAGAGGGAAAAGAGGGGAGAGGGAAAGGAGAGAAGAAGAGGACAGGGGTAGAGGGAAAGTGGAAGGAAAAGAGAGAAAATTAAGGGGGGAAGGAAGAGAGGAGAAGAAAAAGAATGAAACATGAGAAAAAGGGAAGATGAAAAGAAGTGGGAGTATACAGGAGACTAAGAGGAAAATGAGGAAAAGGGATAGAAAGAAAATAGAAGAGGAAGAGAAGAAAAAGAGAAAATGAGGAAAGAGGCAAGAAAAAGACAGGAAAGGGTGGGGAAAGAGGGAGAAATAACAGGAAAGAGAGAGGAAAAGGAAGAAAAAGAATGAAAATGAAAAAGAGAAGAAAATCAGAAAAGATAGAGGAAAAGAGCAGAAGAAAATAGAAGAGGCAAAATGGAGAAAAAGGAGGAGAGGCAAAAAGAGAGCAAAAAGACTGAAAAGAAAAAGAGATGGTCGAGAAGCAGAGGAGCAGCAGAGTCAAAGAGAGGCCAGGTGAGGACAAGCCAGAGGCAAAGGAGGAGCTGGGACGGAGGAAGGAGGAGACAAAAGGAGCAGAAAGCAGGGTGGGGGCAGTGGGTGCCGGCGGGTCGGGGGGTCCCGGATGGGCTCGGCACTCCCGCGGGGAGCTCCGTCGGGCGTGGGTGGGCAGGTCCCCGTGGGCAGGGCATCATCACGATATCCGCGGGGCCGACCTGTCGTTGGTGACGGTCCTGCGCAGACGGACCCCGCGCCGGATGGCCACCAGCATGTCTTCGGCAGGGGGGTCCATGGAGGCTGCCGGCGGGGGCGCGGGGGTCTCCTCGGCGGGGCCGGACCCAGCCAGAGTGGTGGGGAAGGGGAATTGGCCTTCGCCCAAGGCGTGGGCGCCGGCCACCAGCTCGCCGATCTTCTCCACCAAGCTGTGCCGGTTGGCAGCCAACTGTTGGTCCTCCTCTTCCTCGGCGGAGAGGTGCTGGCCGGCCCCGGGGTAGACGGAGATCTCCATGGCCCCGCCGCCCCAGGCGGTATTGGGAAGGCTCAGCCGCTTGGGCGAAGCTTTGGCAAAATCCAGGGGGCTGGGCGAGGCATCGTCGGCGTAGAAGACGCACTCCTCGCTGCCCACCCGCGTCGGGCCAGCGTAGCCGGGCGAGTCGGGCACCGTGGGAGTCTTCACGGGGACGATAGGGGGTCGGATGGGGATGGGGCCGGCGTTGGAGAGGGTCCGGCGGACCGAGGGCTTGGTGGAGGGCGTGCGGCGGATGGTGGCCACCCCCGGGGTGGTGCCCGCCGGTAGGTTGGTGCCGGTGGGCAGGCCGGCGGTGGAGGCGGGGCGCTTGGTCTGGATCATCCGCCGGTAGTTCTGGGCGATGTTGCTGTTGCGGGGGATGGTGGAGGACTTGTCGAAGTCGCTCTGCGTGTCGCACTCTACGTCGCCGTTCACCGAGTAGCAGTCGTAGTCCGATCCTGGGGAGGGGGGCAGCAGGGTCAGGGCAGGGTGGGTGGCCCAGCTGGCGCTGCCAAGCCCAGCTGCCACCTTCGCAATGCAATCATCACAGCCAGTCCCAGTGAGTGTCACTGCAGTGCGACCACAACCACGCTCAGCCACCACTGTGGCGACATAATCCCAAGCACTGCTGGCACAGTATGCTCACCACCAAGCCCAACCATCACTATCAGAAGGCAAGCACAAGCGAACCCAACCATCACCATCAGAAGGCAAGCACAAGCGAACCCAACCATCACCATCAGAAGGCAAGCACAAGCGAACCCAACCATCACCATCAGAAGGCAAGCACAAGCGAACCCAACCGTCACCAGCAGAAGGTAACCACAATCAAACTTAACCATCACCAGCAGAAGGCAACCACAATTACACCCAATCATCACCATCAGAAGGCAAGCACAAGCAAACCCAACCATCGCCGTCACCATCAGAAGGTAACCACAATCAAAACCACAACCAAACTCAACCATCACCAGCAGAAGGCAACCACAATCAAACCCAACTCTCAACATCACCATTAGAAGATAGCCACAAGCAAACCAAACCATCACCATCAGAAGGTAACCACAATAAAACCCAACCATCACCACCACAACCACCACCCAACACGATCACCCAACATGATCACAGCCAAACTCCACCACCACCATGTGCTCATGACTGGCTGAGCAGCCCAACACGATTCTCTCTGTGCTCACTTGATGCCCACCACCTGACCATCTTCTCCACTGCTACCCAACCACTGTGTGCGGACACATCACCACAAACCATCACAGGAAGTGATGCTACCAACAGGTGGCACCACTGCCTGGCACGACTGCAGCCATCAAGATCCAATGGGCACTGAACTAACCAGGAAACCTTGTGGTTACTGTGTGACAATGACACCTGTTCTGCATGGTGAACCTCCAGGGACACACACAGCCTTCATCCGAGCAAACCCCCAGGCAACGTGACCACATCCTGATGCTGCTGGCACCCAGTGCCCCAAGACTTCTGCTGTCCCTTTGTCCTCTCTGGGTGCCACTTTTCATAGCTTCACAGAATGGGCTGGGTTGGAAGGGACCTTCAAGATCATCCAGTGCCAACCCCCTCTGCCATGGGCAGGGACACCTCCCACCAGCCCAGGTTGCTCAAGACCTCACCCAACCTCATCAACAAGGATGGGGCAGCCACAACCTCCCTGGGCAACCTGCACCAGTGTGTCCCCGCCCTCAGTGCAAACCTTTTTGTTGCCCTAAGGGGCCCAGCGGTGGCAGGGCAGGTACCTTGGGAAGGGATGGTGTCCTCGGAGCAGGACGGGGTGGTGGTCTGTGTGCTGTAGCCGCTGGAGTACTGCAGCGAATCCCGGCTGCTCTTCTGGTGCTCCAAGCTCAGGCCTCGCGTCAAGACCATGGCCAGGTCGCTGGCGGCGGGGGACACCTCTTCCCCATGCTGCGGGGAGAAGGAGCCACCGTCAGCATCCCTGCTTCCTCTCTCGGCAGGCCCCCAAACGCCCAATCGCCTCTGTGCTTGCCCCGCCGGAGGCGGTACCTTGGCGGCGATGGTGGCCGGCGACATGCGGGGCCTGGGGGCGTCCTCGGCGCCGGTGCCCGGGTAGCCGGTGCCCGGGTAGCCGGTGGCAGCTGAGCCCATCTCGGCCTCCCGCAGGTGTTCCACGCGGTCCTTGCGTCGCTGCAGGGTGGGGACCACCGGCTGGTCGTAGGGGCTGGCCTTGGACCAGTCCTGCAACGGCCAAGACAAGGCGGGGTGAGGCTGGGGGCAGCAGCCAGAAGCAGGGCAGGGCAGGTGAACACACACCCATGCCCCTTGAGCCAGCGAGGTGCTGCTTGGGATGCTCTGCCCCGTGGTGGGATGGGATGGGGAGATACAGGGGCTAAAGCCCAGGAGGTGTGGTGGGACCCATATGTGAAACAGCCCTAAGGAGACGGGGAAGAGGAAGAGTGCTGCTGAAGCTTCCCCTTCCCACCATCTGCCCATGCCTGGTGGTGGAGCAGTCCCGAGCAGCTGAGGGACTTGTGGGCGTTTAGCCTGGAGAAGAGGAGGCTGAGGAGAGACCTCATTGCTCTCTACAGCTACCTGAAAGGAGCTTGGAGCCAGGTGGAGTTTGGTCTCCTCTCACATGCAACAAGTGACAAGACAAGAGGAAACAGCCTCAAGCTGTGCCAGGGGAGGTTCAGGTTGGATAGTAGGAAAAATGTCTTCCCAGAAGGGGTTCTCAGGCACTTGGACAGGCTGCCCAGGGAGGTGGTGGCGTCCCTGTCCCTGGAGGGGTTCAAAAGCCACATGGATGTGGTGCGGAGGGAGGTGGTTTGGTGGTGGTGGCTCAGCAGCAGTGGTGGGACTGTGAGCTCTGTGGGAGGGGTTGGGCTTGGCGACATCCAGGGCCTCCTCCAGCCTCCACAGTTCTGTGGTTCTGTGGGTGAGAACTAACCGAGGTGGGGGAGCTGCACTCGCTGACCGACTGGCAGGTTTCAGAGGCCTCTGAGGACGCTGAGCTGGAGGACTTCTGCTGTGCCAGGAGGCCAAGGGGTGAGCCAGATCAGGAGAGAAGAGGCAGTCAGCAAGCACAGCCATGGCCCCCAGGGTGCAGACCCCAACCCAGACCCCGGCCCACAGCAGCAGATGCAGGAAGGTGAGCAGGACGTGACCTAGCGGTGGGGGCTGTGGAGCTGGTTGAGATGCTCAACTCTAACCAGGAACCTCTGCTCATCCAACAGAGCCAACAGGCATTCTGGGATGGTCCTCTCAGCCATAGGGATCCCCAGTTAGCGTGCGCAGTGCCAGTCAGCCTGGTAGCACGACCAGTATGAGGGCTCAGCAGCTCCCAGGGGGTCCCAAAGCATCCTTGGCACGGAGGAGGATGCAGGGTGAAGGGGAACCTTTGCTCCATGCTGCCTCTCAAGGAGCTGGCGCAAACTGGCATTATGGGGTTGGTAAACACCCTGTTCCCCTATGCCACATACATGACTGGGGGTGGTGGTGTTTCTCTGCAGGGTTGGTACCCCCTATATTTACTGCCAGCACAGCTGGAAACACACTGGGGGGCAGGTCCTACCGCCTCTACACCAGCCCCTCGCATCACACTCGTTCTACAGATGGGGAACCTGAGGTAGGGAGGGGTGTGTTGGCTCATTGTCACTGCCCCATACCTGGCTGGTGATGTCCGAGGGCATGGGGGAAGGTGGTTTGGAGTAAGCAGCATCCTGGGAGATGAAGCCGGAGTCGTGGGAGGAGACGCTGGAGAGGCGGGCGGCGGGGGGCTGCGCCAGGCTGCGGTAGCGATAGGTGGAACTGGGTGAGCAGGTCTGAGTCCCCCCGGGCCATGCCGCGCCACCCTTGGCACTGCTAACGCTGCTGGCGGGGGCACCAGTGGGGGGGGGACACGGGGACATGTCGGCCAGAAGGAGGATGAAGGAAGGAAAAGAGAGTTTAAGGTGGAGGCTCGGACCTTGCCCTGCAGCTCAACCCAGGGAAACTGAGGCAGTGCTGAGGTGGTGGCTCTGTCCCATCTGGGGGTCACACAGGGGCAAGGGGGGCATGCTGGGTGGGGTACATGGTAAAGGTGACATCTGTGCCCCTAAATCCCCCACATCATCTCCCAAACCTGGGGGCACTTGCCTTGCCCCAGAGGTCCACTGGACCCTGCACCATAGGTCCTGCACTATAGGTCCTCCGCCATGAAACCTGCACCAGGCCGTGCACAATAAATCCTGTGCCAGACCCTGCACTATAGGTCCTGCACCTTAGGTCCTGTGCCAGACCCTGCACCATAAATCCTGCACTATAGGTCCCGCACCATAGGTCCTGTGCCAAACCCTGCACCACAAATCCTGCGCCAGACCCTGCACCCACCCCAGTTCCCCCACATGACTGAGGACCGGTTTGCCACCTGGAAACGTGGAGGTGGGCATGCCTTTCATGAGCATGCCCAAGGTCTGTAACCAACTGTAGCCTCCCGCCCCCCCCCGGGTTAATAAAGGGGGTTGGGGGTTGCATTTCCCAGTTTGAAGCCCACCTCACCATACCTGCACATGCTGGACTTGCGGGAGCTGGAGCTGCTGGGAGAGGACGGAGGGGTCTGGTAGGACCAGCTGTAGTCAGAGCCCTTCAGGTCCTTAATCACCTGCAGGAAGGATCAGGGGGGTTAAGCCCTCCAAAACATACAACTCCCCCCTTTCCTACTCGCTGCCCACCTGGTACTCCCACACTGACCTGCTCGCTGGCGGGGGGCAGCTTGTGGGGCTCAGCGGTGAGGACCACCAAGTCTTCGATGATGCCCTGCAGGTGGGTGATCTCGCCCAGCATGGTGAGCTCCCCGTTCTGCCACAAGGGGAACCATCAGCACTCAGCAGGCACCAGCAACACCCCCACCCCGATCCTGCCTCGGATCTCCCTCCATGCCCACCCCTCCCCGTGCTCACCACCACGGGCTGCAGGAAGGTGATGAAGGTGCAGAAGCGACCCCTCTCCTCGATGAGGGCTTTGCGGACGGCCTGCTTCTCAGTCTCCTCTAGAAGCAGGTACATGTCGTTGACGTCCTGCAGAGCGTTGTCCAGCTGGGGCTGCAGGTCTCCCTTCCCTGTGAGATGGGGTGTGTGTGTGGGTGCACCATCAGTGTCGGGCTCCCCCCAACAGCCCCTCCCCCCTCCCCAAATCTGCTGGGGGACATCCCATGGCCAAGCCAAGGCCACCCAAGCTGGGAGACAGCACGCCCCCACATCCTTATGTTCCAGTGGGTGCCACGTGTGCCCCACCACGTCACAGGAGAGTCTCAGAGTACCCTCACCTCATGGCAGCCCCAGGTTGTGGGGTCTGTGTGGAGGGTTGCCCGCCAACCCATCCCTGGGGCTCATGCCCCAGGATGCGNGGTCTGTATGGAGGGTTGCCCGACAACCCATCCCTGGTGCTCATGCCCCAGGATGCGGGGTGTAAGCTAAGCTAAAAGCAGGTGGGGGGCACAGGGAGATGATTGACAGACAGACAGAGGCAGCCCCAGCCCTGGGGAGGTGATGGTGGTGTAGCAGATGAGGAAGCAAAGAGGGTGTCCAGGAGTAAGGGGGAGGGGCAGCGGTTCACTTACCAAGCAGTTCTACAGGAAGGATGTGAAGGGGAGGGCAGAGAGAAGGAGACAGAGAAAACGTGTGAAAAGAGGGCTGAGGCCTGGGGGGGGGCACACCCCCTCCTCCCTGCCATCCCCCCCAGGGCCATGCCAGCACCCTGCTTTCTGCAGGGGGGCAACGGGACACCCGCTGGTACCCACCATCCCCAGGGTGCCCCATGGGGATGTCCTTGGAGAATCTGGCAGGGGTACCCCCATTCCCCACCCCTCCCAAGCCCCCAGGAGACCACTTCCTCACCTTTTCGAGCCTTTTTCTGGAGCTTGAGGGTGTCGGAGGATTTCTTCTTGATCTCGTGCCGGGCTCGTTTGTACTCTGGGGGCACCGAAGTGCTGTCAGATGGGACTCCCTCCCATCATCCAGCACAGCTGCCCCCCGCCCCCAGCACGGCTCCATCTCACCCCACCCCATACCTTTTGCGTGGTCCTTGTCCAGCTGGTTGGCAGTTTTCTTCCAGTCCTCAATCCTGTCCTGCAAAGGGTTGATCAGGCTCTCCATGAGGGCACTGGAGCAGGGAGAGAGGGCATGGGAGAGTGTTGGAGATGGGGGAGGGAAGATCGGCTGTGCCCCCTCTGCCACACAGCCGGCAGGCTGAGCCTGGCCAACTCCTGACACTGATGCTCTGAGTTCCTTACTTGGTGAACTGCCGGAGTTTGGCCTCGATGCTGCGGTGCCGCATGCACATGCGGGTCAGCGCGGAGCCAATGTCCCTTGTGGCACCTGTGTGGGGCAAAACGCTGCCTGGGGACACCCCCACACCAGCCCCAGCCCACTTTGTGTACTGGGGACAGCCAGACACTGTGGGACACTTTGGGTTGGGGTTGACTTGCTTCCCCCTCCCCCACCCCAGTAAAGTCACTAAATCACAGAATCATCACAAAACATTAGAAGTTGGAAGGAACTCCAGAGATCGAGTCAAACCCCCCTTCCACCAGCAGGATTAATTAACACCCACTAACTAATAAATAAAGCACTAAATGGCCCTTCTTGTGGCTTTGTTCCTAGTTTTTCCCAGTTTGTCTCCAGTTTGTCTCCAGTTCAGCACTGGGGGAGCCAAAGAAGGGGTGGAGTGAGGCAGAGAAGGGAGAAAGGGAGGGAAGGAGAGAGGGAGAGGAAAGGAAAGGAGGGGGAGAGAGGGAGAGGAAAGGAAAGGTGGGAGAGAGAGAGAGAGGAAAGGAGGGGGAGAGAGAGAGAGAGGAAAGGAGGGGGAGAGAGAGAGGAAAGGAGGGGGAGAGAGAGAGAGAGAGGGAAGGAGGGGGAGAGAGAGAGAGAGGAAAGGAGGGGGAGAGAGAGAGAGAGGAAAGGAGGGGGAAAGAGGGAGGGAAGGAAGGAAGGAGGGAGGTAGGTAGGTTCTGTACAGCCATCCCAGGCATGCAGCAGGAACAAATGGCTCTGGGATCAGCTTCCCTCCCTGGCACGATGCCAGGCAGCTGGCAGCGTCCCACACCTCCGGGTGTGATCCTCCGAGGCGGACGCTGACCCCCAGCAGCCAGCAGAATCACCCCTGCTGGGCTCTTAACTGTGCAGCCTAAGGACGGCCACAAGGTGGCAGTGCTGGCGGCAGAGCCGCGGGAAAGCAGCGACTGCAGCTCCCTGCCCGCAGGCTGAGCAGGGACCTTCTGCCTCCCTCTCAGCCCCCCACAGGCACCTCCCACCCTGCGCAGGAATTTCGGGCGCACACACACACGCCCCATCCCCAAAGCCTTGTGGACACTGGGAAGCCCGCGGGCAGAGGGTCTTCTCCTCCTGGGCTGGGGGTTGTTCTCCTAATCCTGCTCCTAATGCTCTTATCCCAGCTCCTGCTGTTCCTAAGCCGATTCCTGGCGTGCTCACGTGCTGCGTGCCAGGCGGGCAGCCACCCCCACCCCATGGCCTGCCTCGGTTTCCCCACGCTGCCACTCTGCTCTCCTCGCTCCGCCCCCACCCCCCCTCCAAATCAGCATGGATGTCCATGGGTGGCCCACGGTGCTGGTTAGCAGCTGCTGTCCCCTCTGTGTGTGTGCCCTCTTCTCCTTCACTGCCAAGGCTGGAGCTGGAGGAACCCTAATCCCCCGCCCAGTGCAGTGGGCCAGTGGGTTTGGAGGCAAAGCTGATCCCAGCTCAAGCTGCTGCCTTCACCTCCTCCTCATCATCCTCCTCCTCCCCAGGCAGCTCCAGATGGTCTGGATGCCGCCAGTCTGCAGACCAGCCCGGGACCATCTGCTTGGCAGAAGCCGAGCGGTAGGAAGCTGCTCCTTGCCACCAGCGGGCACCCGGAAAGGGTTCAGGGGTCCAAGGCCTCAAGCCCCACTCCTGGCCCTCCACAGCAGAGTGGAGGAGGCCCCACCTGCACCTTTCATGTCACCTCCACAGAGGGTTGGGCTTTGTCCCCAGTGAGGTCCTCCACATCCCTCTCCCTGCCCCCTCAGAGATTCTTGGGTCCCACAGTTCCTCCTAAATGCACCCTGGGGCGCATCCCATGTAGACGACCACAGTGTGGGGCTGCGTCACCCCCAAAACCTCCCCACAAGCAAACCAGCCCCACCAGAAGATGCTCCGTGGGTGGTGCCCACCTCCGACCTCAGCTGCACCTCATCTTTCCCACCCTGCTTCCCAGGGGATGCTCCCCCTCAGGGTGGGGACAATGTGGCTGTGTCTGCACGGGTGGTGGGGCCGTTGCTTGAAGTCCATCTCAGCTGCGTGGGACACACCCCAGGTGGCGCTTGGTCACTCATTTCCCTGCCCAGCCAGTGCCACCCTGGGCAGGGAGGACCCTACCTCGGGTGTTGGTGGCCATATCGGCCACTTTCTGGAAGGCATCCAGGAAGGCAACTGCGGCCAGCACCGTGGTCCTGGGGTGGGGAGACAGAGAGAGAGGAGGGAGCTCAGTACCCTGGGATGCACCCATGGGGAATATGACCTCTGTGTGGGTGTGTCCCTACCCACGACCACCACTCACCTGAGCTGGGAGTGCAGCTTGGTGGCCTTCGAGTTGAAATCCTCCCAGATGGGGTAGGAGCTCTGCAAGGAGGGAAGGGGACAGTAAGAGCTAGAGCCTCTCACCCACTCTGCGCCCCTTCTTCCTGGGCAGGGTAAATCTCACCACCACCCTCAGTGCTTATATGTGGGCTGCTCTGGTGGCTCACAAAAGTTGAGCACAACTCTGTTCCCCTCCCGAGTTTTTCCTCTTTTTCTTCTGGCTGTGCAACCTTGGAGCTCAGGAATTTGGGGGATCTCTCCCTCGGAGGGGAGGAGGCAGCTTATGGGTTTGGAAATTTGAGGGGAAGAAAGGAGTTGATGCCCAGGCAAGCTTGGAGACCCTGGCAAGCAGCAGAGCAGAACCAAAAATCCACCACCACAGAGAGCTCTAGCCCCACAGAGTAGCTGAGATGCTCAGGTCACCCGAGCCCTTGAGGTCTGATAGGGCAGGAGGGGAGCTCTGGGGTTCTTCCGGCCCTGAATGGGGCAGTAGTGTGGGTACTGGGACAGGCCACACGTGCCAGGGAGGCCATGTCAGTGCCATACTGGTGAGGTCACCCCCAGGGACATCCTGGCCAGGCCATCCTGGTGCCATTCCAGTGAGGCTGTCCCAGTAAGTCTAGTTTGAGTGCTCTCGTGGGGAGGTGATCCCAGTGCTCTCCCAGTGCCACCATCCCAAAGAGATCATCCCAGGGCTGTCTCAGTGCCACTGTCCCAACAAGGCCATCCCAGGGCTGTCCTGGCACCACCATTGCTATGAGGCCATCTCAGTGCTGTCCCAGTGAGGTCAGTCCCAGCAAGATCTTGGAGATGTCAGTGCCAGTAAGAACATCCTGGTGCCATCCCAGTGAGCCCAGTCCCAGTAACACCAGCTCCAGAGCCATCTCAGTGAGGCCAGTCACGATGCCATCCCAGCAAGGCTAATCCCAGTGCCTCCATCCCAGCAAGTTGTCCTGGTGAGGTTAATCCTGACGTTGTCTTGGTGAGGCCATCCCAGTGCCAGGCTGGCACAGCCAGCCGTGGTGCCACCATCCTGGTGCCATCCCAGTGAGGCTGGTCTCAGTGCCACTATCCCAGCAAAGCCAGTCCCAGTGCCACCATCCTGGTGAGGCTATCCAGGTGCCATCCCAGCAAAGTTATCCTGAAGAGTCCAGTCCCGGTGCCACCATTCCTGTGAGGCCATGCTCATTCTGCCATCCTGGTGAGGCCATCCTGGTGCCACCACCTGATGGCAATGCTGAGGGCCTGCAAAGTCCCCTGGGGTGGCCACTGGGACATGGGCACCAGAGCTGGTTTTGCAGGACACAGGTGACCACAGATCTCTGTAAGCCCAGCTTGGTGGCACCTCTCGGGGCAGGGGCGGGGCGTGAGCTGAGGTGACCCAGGAGTAGCCCAGCATTGTTTTTCGGGGGACCACAAAAGTCCCAATTTCCTCATGAGTCAGCAAATAAGGAGTTTTGTGATGCCACCTCATGTGGCACTTGTGGCAGCGCCCTGGCTCAGGGCTCTGAGTCCCACTGCCCAAGGATATGGGCCACCATCCCAGGGTCACTGTCCCTTGGCCCACCCAGGCAGGGTGAGCAGAGGATCCCCTCAAACGAGGGCACGGGTCGTGATTGCCTCAAGCCCCTCTGCAGTGCCAGGCAGGAGGAGGATGGGGATGAGGACAACAGGGACAAGGACATGCCAAGGTCACCCAGGGACGCCGAACACGCTGGAGGAGAGGCAATGGGAATGAAGCCAGCCTGGGGGCACCACCAGCCTGGGGACACCACCGGCCTGGGGACAGGCTTCGCTGCCTGGCTCCTCCCCTGCACAGGCCCAGGGGTGCCAAAATGCCACCTGCCTCCAAAATGAGTTCCCTCTGCCCTCGTCCCCAGTGTAGTGGTCCTAGCTGTGGCACCCTGGGCACAATATGGCTGTTGAAGGCCCTTGGGACAGGGAAGGGCATTTTTAACCCATCTCCCAATGCCAGGATACCCACATGGCGCTGGGATGGGGACGATGGCACCTTTAAGGGCCACCAGTGCTCAGCTGGGGTTGTCCAGGGTACAAGGTGAGTGTGGCAGGGCTTTTCCCTTCTGTTTCATTCCTTTTTGTCTCATCTTCCCCACCTCTGGCACGAAAATGAAGCCAGTCTGTTTTCCTTGGTGGCCTGGTGCCACAGTGAGGGAGCTCCCTGGCCAACCACACTCCAAACAGCTCACCTCAGAGGGAGAAAATGGGGAAACTGAGGCACAACCTGCCCAAACCTCCTCCCTAGGGGCTCAGCCAGGAGGGGGTGGCTGTGTTGAAGGTGGTTGGTGCGGGTTGGGATGCCCAGCACCCTTCCCTGCCAGCCCTGACACCCACCATCCTGGGGAGAAATGGGATTTTCTTCCTTTGAGGGTTTTTCCACCCAGCTCGGAGCTGGAGGCCAGTCAGAGGAGCCACCACCACCACTGCCACCCCTAGAAGGGGTTAATCTCCTTCTCAGCAAGGCTTTTATTTTTTATCCCCCCCTCCCCTGCTTTGGCAATGACAGCATTGTCTGGACTGGGCTGCAGCAAGGAAGGAGGAAGAGAGCTTTTGCCTCCCCAAAACTGACTGGGGCTAAACCCCAAGGCTGGAGCCTGCGGTGGGAATTTCGCACATACACCCNCTCTTCATTTTTTTCTTAAATGAAAACAAACAATAAAAGGCTTTTTTGGAAGCATCCTGGTCCTGGGGAGGGTGGAGGCAGTCTCCCTGCACTGGGAAACGGCAGCCAGGAGGGGACATTTTTGTTCTACTGATGCCAATTCCAGTGGGTC
>VWYK01001421.1:333-13395 GCA_013399775.1 Semnornis frantzii | reverse complement strand
CAGAAAAAAAAAAAAAAGAAAAAAGAAAAAAGAAAAAAAAAAAGGTGTCATTTCATTAATCACCCCCACTGATTTTGTGTACGTTTCTGATGAAATACCATGCAGCATTCCCTGAAGGTCAATAAATTAGGGCAGTTATCCAAAATTACCTTCTGAGCTCTCTCTGAAAGCTAAGGGAAAAGTGAGCAGAGCACAGTCCCATCCATTCTTGCTGAGGATCAAAAGCAACTCAACAATACCTCAGGGCATCAAAGACAGCTGATAGATCTAACAATAACATCTTGGAGCCCTGATATTCATCTGTAACCTGGACTGCCCATGCAGTGCAGTCTCTGTGCTGTACTCCGTCTGTACCCAGACCAACACGGGTCAAGGAAGGCTGAGCCAGTCAGGTACTGGGGGAATTCGCTTCCCTTCACAACTTTCTCATTAACCATGCCCACACTTGAAGAACAGAAACAACACAGCCAGATTGCCAACATCCAGTAATAGCTTGTTTGGATGCCTTTTTTGTCCTTCCCAGAGACGTCCTGCACCTGCTTGCTGACTGTCCCATTTTCAGGAGAAGTGGTTTCTTCCCCTCAGCCCTACCACCAGGTATCTGCAGTGCTAATCAAAAGCCGTGGTGGATAACACAGATACAGTCCAGCTGGTGGGCAGGTCATGCCCCTGCCACCGGTGTAGCTGCTTGTATTTGAGCCTCTGCCACAACCTGTAGCAAGGCAGTGGTGGTGTGTGAAGGTGGCTGTGTCCCTGGCCCTGCTGCTGCCTCTTGGCAAGGCTCTCAGTGTGGGCGTCAAACTCCAAGGGGTGTCCTCATTTTCCTGAAGAAAATATGAAGTACCCTGCTTCTAGAAGACTGAAAATCTCCCTTGAAATATAAAATCACAGAATCACAGCATGTTAGAGGTTGGAAGGGACCTCCAGAGATCATCCAGTTCAACCCCACTGCCAAGGCAGAATCCCCTAGGGGAGTTCGCACAGGAGTGCATCCAGGTGGGTTTGGAAAGTCTCCAGAGGAGACTCCACAACCTCTCTGGGTAGCCTGTCCCAGGGCTCTTTCACCCTCACTCTAAAGAAGTTTCTCCTCATGTTGAGGTGAAACCTTCTCTGTTCCACTTTGTAGCTGTTGCTCCTTGTCTTAGTGCTGATGACCACTAGGAAGCGATTGGGCCTAGCCGCTTGACACCCACCCCTCAGATATTTTACACATTGATCAGATCTCCTCTCAGTCTTCTCCAGACTAAACAGCCCCCGGTTCCTCAGACTCTCTTTGTAGAGGAGATGCTCAAGTCCCCCAGTCATTCTCATGGCTTTCTTCTCAACTCTCTCCAGCAGGTCCCTGTCTCTCCTGAACTGGGGAGCCCAAAATTGGACCCAGTCTTTCAGGTGTGGTCTCGCTAGGGCAGAGTAGAAGGGTAGGAGAACCTCCCTATACCTGATGGACACACTTTCTTGACGCACCCCAGGACACCATTGGTGGACCTGAGTACTTTGTAGGAAATATTTAGTTATTTAGTCCATTACAGGCTGTGTCCTGACTTTTTTTTTTTTTTCCTTTTAGTTTTATTTTAGAAAACAAAAGATCAGCTTATGTGTACAACAGAGCTCTTACTCCTCCTCCCCAATCCACCCTGTCCCCAATGGATCAAGTTACATGTGCTTAGGTGTCCGAAACAGATAGTTATGACTTGGTTCAATTCAGCTATTTCATGATAACCATTTAAATTACAGGAGAAATTTAGTGAAAAATAGAACTGTGGCAAAGCAGATCTATTGCTCCATAGAAAGGAGAGCTGACCCCATGCTCGCCTTTGTGCATGGGCTGGATAACAAACTCATTGTGAGATTAAAATGGAGAAAAAAAAAAAAAAGAAAAAGAAAAATTAGGAAAGCCAAAGCTTGTTTTGTTCATATAAACATGGGACTTTCGATTTACTTTTCACAGAGCTTTGACTGGGCAACAGAAGAAATGTGAGCTATCTCACAATGTTCTCTTGGCATAACATAGTGCTTTCAGTCTCATTATTATTGCATTATATGTAGCACATCTGTTACTGGTCAGGAGCCAAACTATTTAATTCTATTAGATACATCTATACAGCTAAGTGATAATCTACACCAGGTTTATGGAACAAGCACTTAATTCTTGGCAGGGAACAACTCAAGACTTGATACAAGAGCAACAGAATATATGCAGTGTAGTTGTAGATCAGTGTCAGAAACTGGCCAGAAATCATTTCTGCATTCTTCAGCATGCAGGCATTCCAGTGTGGGAAACTATTCATTCAATTTATTGTTCTAACATCTGTAAGCTATTGGAGGGGGGGTCGGGGCGGGTGGGGAGGAGGGAAGGGGAGAGGGAGAAGAGGAAAATGCTCAGAGGGAAAACCATTTACCTAACAAAATACTAACTCTTTCAAGGGGTTTCATGTCAGCACTCTGTAAATAATAGGAGCCTTTTAATGCACATGTGGTAGTATTTACTTTGTGGAGAAGTACACAGAATCCTGTCTTGTTCAGAAAGTTTTGTGCCTCGATGCTGCTTGGACACACAGTTTTTACTGTTCATATTTTGTCTTAATTCATCTTTTATCTTGCTGAACACAACTACCAAAACCCAAGTCACATCACATCCCCTCTGCAAGCACTCACAGCGCAGACTGAACCTCAAGGGTCTCAAGGGGCTGGGAAAGACAGAGCTCAGCTCATCAACTGGTGCAAGACAGCTCTGCTCCCCTTGCAGGGCACATGGCAGCTCCAACGTTTGCCAGCTGGCAGTTCAGATCCTGGAACTTTTTCTCTCACTTTCTGCAAGACTTCCAAGTCTGGGGAGGGAGAAACCTGTAAACCATTTGTCCTTCCCAGAAAGGCCAGTAAACATGGTTTTACCCCCATTTTGGAGAAGAGGAGGAAGGGCACTGGGAGGTGATGACTTGTTCAGGGTCGCACAGGATGTCTGCAGCAGAATCTGAACGAAGGCCAACTTTCTGAACTGTCAACATCACCTCTACCTTTATCCACCAGACCATCCTTCCTTCCTCTACAATGAAGAATTAAAACAAAAAGGGGAAAAAAAAAAAAAAAAGTCTCCACCTGCAGAGTTTTCTGACCTTCCACTGACAGGGCTTTTCTTTTCCTCTCCCCTCACTTCCCCCTCCCTCTTTTTTTGATCTCTCAGTGGAAGTAATCGGATCTATTTCTGAAGGAAGTGATGTCAGGAGACCTGGGTGTTCCAGGAATAGTTATTTCCATATGATCCAAACAGGTTCTTACATACTGTGACACATACATTGTTGTAATTTAACAGATCAAGTTCTCTGGACTGAAGGCTATTTATAAGGATGTCCAGCTGGAGAGGAATTCATTTACTCACAGCCTTTGGGGAGCAGCAGTATCCTTAACTCTCTGCTGCCTCCCACAGCACCAGGCACCTGAACCATCTCATTCTGAGCCTGACCCTATCCAGCAAAGAACACTTACTGATTACTGAGCTCCTGCTTTGCTGTGGGTGGACATGAGTGAGTTCCACTTGGCACTGCAGTCAGCACACTGGTAATACTAGAGAAATCATTCCTAGTCACCACTGAAGGTCCTTGAGTTCTTATAAGAAAAAAAAAACAGCTCTTGCACCTTAATTTACAGGCTGAATCCAGGAGGACAAATATAGGGTTCTGAATAAAGGGAAAAGGCCATAATGCTGTACTATATTTAGGCTGTGAGCTTTAGGGGTTTTCTTTTACCCATGGAGTTGTACAACATCTAATAGCATAGGGTCCTGGCTCCTGACAGAGGTCTGACACAGGACTATAGTGCCAAAATAATAGCCATAAATACCAGTAATAACATAATGAGGTAATAAAGAGTAATAAAACCTTGCAGGGAAGCCGAGTAGAAGGGTTTTCAAAGGCTCACTGCCCTCTTGATCCCAGTTTGTACATGGCCTTCAAACCTGAGTGGAGAGGTGTCAAAGAAATTGGGCTTTTGCTTAATGTGGGCCCACAGCAGGGTGGGAGAGGAGGGAGAAAGGTCTGTGCCTTGTTTAGCCACTACTCCTTCCCCTTCTACCCAGTGCAATGCCCTTCTGACCATCCATCCAGAGCAATGCCAGGTCACAACACTGGTCTGGAGGGTTTAAAAAGCCTTAAAACCTTTGAAATGATTCAGCATTGCACCTGCATTTCCCAAGTGCTGCTAGAGCCAGGGGTAGCCAAAGCAAAGCCAGTGAGCGGCTTAGGATTATTAGGTCTCAGACACAGCCCTGAACTGTCTTCTCCCTCCAGCCAGAGTCCTTGGGTAGAGCCAGTCAGGAGGAACCTGTCACTGCTGAGAAGAGTAATTTGTACCACAGTTGTCAACTCACTGATTTGTAGAAGTTTACTTCCCAGTGGGTGTGGGTTTGTTGAGTAAACAAATAACTTGCACCCCAGCCTGAAGTCAACCATCAAGGAGGCTAACTGAAGGAAAGAGTCACCAGTGGCTGAATCTCTAACTTCCAGCTGTGCTCTTCGAGGTGAGATTTGCTTTCTGAGGAATGTGGATGGAAAAGCAGCCACAACCTTTGTATCAACCAGCCTGCTCTCACTACTAGCTCTGAGAGCCACTGCGGGGAGGGATTGATGAAGAATTCAGAAACTTTCTTGAATACAGAGAAGGTAAAAAGTCAGATTGAAAGGAAAGTTGTATGGTTTTTACTGTTCATGTTCCATTATCTTTGATAGTTGCCCCAGACAGGTGTACTTTGTGATAGTGAGCACCACAGTTATCAGTACCCATGCTGACAGCCATAGGTTTGGCAGGTCTGGCATCACCACCCTGAGCAAAGAGGATTCATACAAATCAGCAGTAGTAGCAAAACTCACATTCAAAATTGTTGAAAGCATTTGCATCTACTCCATCAGACTCACTCTGCTCATTTTCATGGCACCTCCTTCCTGCTGGCAGTTCCTCAACTCTGCCAGTGAAACACCTTGGCATTGTGCTGCGGTTTTGCAGTTAGCAACTTTCCACAAAGAAAGGATTTATTTTTTGGTTTGAATTTATTTGCTTTGGTTTGGCCCACGTCACTGCAGCAAACCTGGTGAGCTGCTGTTAGTGTGAGCACTGCTTACTAAAGCCAGGTGTTTTCCAAACACAAGCAAAATTACAGAATCACAGAACCTTAGAGGCTGGAAGGAACCCCCAGAGATTATTGAATCCAACCCTCCTGCCAAGGTGGGATCCCATAGGGGAGTTCACACAGGAATGCATCTGGGTGGGTTTTGAAAGTCCCCACAGAAGGAAACTCCACAACCTCTCTGGGAAACCTGTTCCAGGGCTCCGTCACCTTCACTGTAAAGAAATTTCTCCTCATGTTGAGGTAGAACCTTCTCTGTTCCAGTTTGTAGCTGTTGCTCCTTGTCTGATTGGTGCTGACCATCCAAAAGACATTGGCCCCGGCCACTTGACACCCACCCTTCAGATATTTGTATACGTTGATCAGATCCCCTCTCAGTCTTCTCCTTTCCAGGCTAAACAACCCCAGGGCTCTCAGTCTCTCTTCATAGGGGAGATGCTCAAGCCCCCAGACACCCTCGTGGCTCTCTGCTGGACTGTCTCCAGCAGGTTCCTGTCTCTCTTGAACTGGGGAACCCAAAATCTGACACAGTATTCCAGATGTGGTCTCAGCAGAGCAGAGTAGAGGGGGAGAAGAACCTCCCTAGACCTGCTGGACACACTTTTCCTGATGCAGCCCAGGATGCCATTGGCTCTCTTGGCTGTAAGGGCACATTGCTGTCCCATGCAGAACTTGCTGTCTGCCAGGGCTCCATGTAACTGCTTTCCATCAGGGAATCCCCCAACCTGTACTGGTGCCAGCCAATTTGCTATAAAAATCCACCTCTTGGGGTAGGTTTATGGTCTCCTAAATGTCTGTGGCTCACCATCCTGAAACCATTGATGTGATAATA
Source organism: Semnornis frantzii (assembly GCA_013399775.1). Lineage (NCBI taxonomy): Eukaryota > Metazoa > Chordata > Aves > Piciformes > Ramphastidae > Semnornis > Semnornis frantzii. The sequence goes on along the minus strand of VWYK01001421.1, from coordinate 7,447 downwards.
CCATTTTCTGATGCTGGATTTCAAAGAGAGGTTCCTCACCCTTCATTCTGTGCCATCTTCCTTTTGTATGTTACTTGCTTATGCACTTATTAGACAGCTGCCATCCCTAGAAAGTGGCGGCACACAAAAATATTTTGCTTATGATTCTCTTGTCATTGTCTGATCTTGCCTGGAGCAGAGGACCCAGGACATGATGTTGGAACACTGTTGCAAAAATCTCACAAGTGACAGGCATTTAATTTCCAGCACTGCTCGTCAGATGGTTTTTCTTGTATTCTTCTCATGAGAGAAAACAGTGTAAGCGGAATAATCCAAGGGGAGTGGTTCATTGTAACTCCAGATTAAGCCTGAAAAAATAGATGGAGGCTCTAAGCTACAGGTATTTTACCTAGCAGAGCACACCACGCTTCTGGAGCCATATGTGTTACCTCAGCCTTGGCCTTGGAACCGCCACAACTGCACCCTTGGGGAAGTTAAGGTGTTTCTGTCATCTGCTGTTGTCAGTTATAACCCACTGGCGCCATTCGTAGGAGCACAGCCAGCCATTGTGAGAAATGTTCATCTGTCTTCCTCCAAATACAGGATCCAGTTCCCCTCAATAAAACCAGCAGGAGACTGGAGGGAGCACCAGGGCAGAAAAACCCAAGCAGAGTAGCCCCTGGGGATAGTGCCGATCTGCTGACAGGTCACACTGCTCACTGGAGAAACCTCTGGCAAGTGATATTTTAGCGGTCATGGTATTGGGCAAGGTTTTGAGAGCCTGGAGTTTGTTTCTTAGTTTTTCATAATACTTTTGTGCCCCAATTCCCCACCTCTGGAAGCAGAGTTGGTAGGGGATTGCACATCCTTCTTGAATGTGTTGAAGGCAATGGCCCTATAAATCTCACAAGGTTATAGACCTTCTAGAGCCTACAAGTTCCCCACATGTAGTATAAAATAACCATTAAATCATCTGTAATGCAGCCAACTTCACTGTAATTCTGTAAGGTGTGGATTGAGGACATGTAGCTAATGGAACTGGTTTTAAAATGTGGGAATCCTTTCAAGGGAAAATTTAAGATCGCTTTTGCATTTATTTTTCTGAATATGTTTGTTTGCCCTTAGTTAAGTCAACTTTTATTCCTTCCTTTAAGTAGCTTTTATGTTCTCCTTCTTTCCTTTTTCTCATGTTGTCATTAGGAAAAAAAAAAAAAAAAAAAAAAAAAAAAAGATGGGAAGAAGAGGATGCAAACTGCCAGGGAAGAGTAATACCTTGAAAATCTTCAGTTCATGTAAAAAACAGACAATGCTTTTCTTTTCACTGGAAAATATGGCTGAATTGAAGAGGACATACATCCCAACACCTTGTCTTCTCTATTTGCAGCTAAGAAAACTAAAGTGAAGCATCAAAGTGATGACCCAGAGGCCATGAAGTGGGAACCAGCATTAGAAGAGATACGTAGACCACAGGAATCCCTTAGTTCTCTCCCAGATCAAGACAACCACTGCTTACAAGACACCTATCTGAGGTCTGTCCCAGTTTGGGGCCATGAGCTACCCTGGACCAGAGGACAGAAATGACTCTTCCCCTTTCCAAGAGTAAGAATGAGGATACTGCACACTGGTTGGAAGTTTAAAGAGAAATTCTATTTACAAGAGCATATACACAAAAAGTCATCAAGGTAGAATAAGTACAAAACCCATTAAGCCCAAACTGGCCCTCAGTCAGCCTGAGTGTAGGCTGAAACTGCCCTCCCCAGCTGGGGTCTACAAGGCCTCAGCAGGCTGCATGGCGCAGCTCAATTCCCTGCCAGCTAGAGGCCATCTCCCCTATGAACCTTGAGATATGGAATTTGTGCTGTTCCCAGAGAGAAGTGAGGGAGGGAAAGGCAGGGAAGAGAAGGGAAGAGGGACAGTCAGGCACTGCTATTTAAGCTCTGATACCAGAAGATGGAATAGATTAACAACATTACAATATCCTGGGATGAGCAGGTCCACCCCCCTGGGATGAGCCTGGGTCCCTATGACTTTATAGAATCATAGAAACATAGAATGGTAAGGTTGGAAGGGACCTCAAAGATCATCCAGTTCCAACCCCCTCCCATAGGCAGGGACACCTCCCACTAGTACAGGCTACTCAAGGCCTCCTCCAACCTGGCCTTGAACACCTCCAGGGAGGGAGCTTCCACAACCTCCCAGGGCAACCTGTGCCAGTGTCTCACCACCCTCACTGGAAAGAACTTCCTCCTAACATCCAGTCTAAATCTCCCCGCTGCCAGTTTAAACCCATTTTTGTTTAAACCCCTTTGTTAAGGGACACCCAGGATCCCTCAAACTACCAGACACAAGCATGGCGTGCGCAAGCTGAGCCAGTGGGTTTCTGTCTCCTCTTCCTCCTTCTCTTCCTCCTCCTCCTCACAAAAGAAGTGCCTCTCCATGTCAACATTGTTTTTCAGAGCCCTTTTGCGGCAGTGGCTTGGCCATAGGTATAGACAGCAGGTAAAGTTTGGCAGGATGCTGGGAGTGGGCAATGGGTGAGGGGACAGAGGAGTAGTGTGGGCCAGGGCCAGCATTGCGGGGAAGGGCTGCTGATAGATCTACAGACACTTGAATTAATTGGCTGCTGTTTACAGCTTGGGTTTATCGCTCAGCTTTTAATTAACTGCTTCCGGATTTAATCTCACAAATGTTCTGTCTCCATCCTTGTTTAATCCAGCAGTCTAATGGCAAGCTGATTTATGCAGATCAATACTGTTTACAAACATGAAAGCCGCCTGTTGGTTTTTGAACTTTAGACGTGATGGCATTGGTTATCAATAGCTGAAGCAGCCCCAGCAGGTGGCTTGTCAATATGCAGGCAGTCAATATTCATGGAGCAGCCAAGATGAAAACTCTTTTTCTGGGAGGGGGAAGGGGGGCAAAGCTCCTCATCATATTCATATATGGAGGATTTACTACCCGCTCCCGCCCCTGCTTTCTTTCTTTTAGTTGTAGCCATCCGAATGGAGCGCTAATGAGAATAATCAGATTATTCAAGAACATGCATTGGGAGGAGAGTAACCATTCCCACAATCTGCTCTGGAATGTCATCCATCCTGAGCCACCTGCAAAGGTGCTTCTCTTGATTAAAATAATTTATCTAGTAGCGAGAAAGGACCTGGCTTGCTCCTCTGCACCTACTTTACCATTGATTTACATTGAAATTATGGGAGGTATTGGTCTATTTTCCACTGATTCTATTGACTTCAGAAGGCATGGAAGAACCATTCAGGAATTGCTTTCTTGAAAAGAAAGTGTAAAGCCCAATAACTGGCAAGTTCTGGTGAGTGGGTGCATGGACAACAGCTCTTGCTGAGAGCCCTCTCCCGCAGTCTTGCCGCTCCTCAAACCTGCTCCTCTGCTGATATCTTGGGCAGCTGTTGACATAATGGTGAAGGGAGAAAAGACAGTTTTCCAGAGGTATAAATATCACAGGATCCTAGTCCTTCAGGGCCTGGCACATGCTTATTTTGTCATTCTAAATGTAGCCTGCTACAGCCAGTGGCCCAGGTTTTAACACACCAGGTTAAGCGTGTGCAAATCTCTGAAAGAGCAAAGCTGCAGATGTTAGTCAGTCACTAGTCAGGGCTGGTGGGAGTTTTTCCCAGGAAGAACTGCAGTCACAAACATAGAACACAGTGCCTTAGCCTGATTTTGTATGATGCAACCTTACCCTACCAAGGCAAATGAGATCAGGCTTGCCTGTGCCTATGATTTATTCGTGGAGTACTCCCATCATGAGCTGCATTCAGGGACCAAGCCCCTGCTGTGCTGGGAATGGTACAAGCGTAGATAATTCTATGTTTGCTATAAACACAGCTCTTACACAGTTGTTACATCTTCCATAAATACATTTGTAATAATCTGCAGACAATAGTATGTGCAAGCCAGAAGCATAACACAAAGCATAAAAATAAATTGCATTTAAATACAAAGAGAATCTAATTAGGCCCGATTTTCTTAGACCAGTGTTAGACTGGGAGTAAGTTCATACACATTAATAGAGTTGTAACACATGTGACCCGTGGCATAATGACAATGACTACTCAGGGGTGGGTTGTCAGATTGATGCACTGCATGATGCTAACTCCATTTCTTAATTTCAAAGGTGCAGAGCAGATCACTGCTACGCGGAATGTGAGGGCTTCAATCCTCTCATTACCTCTGTGCCTTGGCTTTATATTTTTGACCATTTGCAGCATTTACTGACATCTCCCAGTCTGTTTGTTCTAATATTCATTGACAATTATGTAGACAGGAACAAACCTTTTAGGGCAACAACCGCAGTGTCGGCGGCGTTGGGGTCCTCCCATGGCCTCCTTGGATCAAATACCCTCCATAACCTCCCAGGGGGGTATTTTGTTCTCTGGGTTCAGAGAGAATTTTGTGACAGTTTGATTTTGATTCTTCCCAAATGACGCACAAAAGGGGGAGTATAGGACATGGGGAAGGGGGAAATGTGGGGACGTCCTGGGAACGCCAGACCAGCGTCAGGCCTTGCAGAACCAAGCTGGATTTGAAAGTGACGCGCCCTTGTATACAGGCAGGCTGGTGAGAAGCTGCTGATCTGTTCTCTAGCAACTTGTGGCTCACCACAGCCTTTGTAAGGCTGGCAAAGTCGGAGTAGCTAATCAGCTCTGCTTTATTCTCCTAGCCACAGCCCCTCGCCTGCAAAGCGCAGTGCCGTTTTTAATAGTGACATCTTGAGCGCCTTTCAGATTCTGCTTGAAAGCAAATATAGGCCTTTTAATAGGTTATTTTAATGCATTAAACTATGGAGAGGAGGAAGAGAAGAGGAGGGGGAAAAAAAGTCCCTGGCACATACATCTCTGCAAAAGTTTCAGAGTCTGGAAGAATCTGATCCAGAAACAAAAGCCCTTTGAATCTCTCCCCTTCCCTGCTCCCCCATGCCTGGTTCCCCCTCCCCTTCCTTCCTTCACTTCTCCCTCTTCCCGCTGAGCAGTAACAGTGCCAACTTATCAGATACTTTTAGCTGCCAGCTTCCCAGATACTTTCCTTTGAATGTGACCTGGCAGCAGCTCGCTGCAACTTTTGAACTGCTATATATGTCATATGCTAAGAAGAAGAAGAAGAAGAAGCAGCTGAAGTATAATGACTACTGGAATACGCAATTCAAGACAAAGTCAAAATGCTTTCAGTGGGGAGCATGAGGCAATTTATTTTAACTCATAAGGCAACTTTTCTATCCTACAGAAAAGGGTATGGGGAAGCAAGCGGGATAATTGTCGTATTTTATCTTCACCTGAGGGATGCCAAGTACAATCCCAGCATCTACCTACTGCCCCTTATGACAGCCCCGAGCTGCCTGCAAGAATTTGGGGTGAGGAAAGAGATGGGGAGCAAGGGTATGTGCCTGGATGGCAGGGAGGCATCTGAGGAGCGCCAAGGTGCTCCTGGGGATGGGAACACTCACTGGCTAAGGGGAGAAATTGAGGTAAACTGATTTGTGCTGCAGCAACAAGTCTGTAGCAGAAATAAAATTAGCCATCAACTACTTGGCTTTCTACTTTCTGAGTCAATGGGATCACTCTGCTAAAAGACAGGAAGAAAAAATCCCAGCAGACCAGAACATACGTGGAAATGGGCAAGCAGCTAAGCCTCCAATGCCAGTATCAGCTCAGGGAGAGGGTGTTGTAGGAGTGATAGTCATTGCAGGTTAATTGGACCTCTTTTCCTTTTCTCAGGAAATGTATGGGTTCTGACATGTTGCTTTAAAATTGCACAAACCAGTTCTGGAGAGAAGCACCTCGAGCTGTGCCAGGGGAGGTTTAGGCTGGATGTTAGGAAGAAGTCATTTGCAGAAAGAGTGTTGGCCTTTGGAATGGGCTGCTCAGGGAGGTAGTGGAGTCCCTGTCTCTGGAACAGTTTTAAAAGAAACTGGATGTGGCACCTGGTGACATGATTTGCTTTATTAGATAATGTTGGGTGATAGGTTAGACTTGACCTCAAAGGTCCAACCTGATCAATTCTGTGATCTGATTAAAAAAAAAAAAAAATAAAAAAAAATGCAGACCCCTGTAACAAAATCCCTCTTACTTGATTCAGAAAAAACTGTTTTGATTTTTGAAATAAAATAAATTTCCTTTTAGGAAGGTGGAAATGAATGGAGAAGTTTACAATGCTGAAACATCACAGGATCACAGGATTTAAGGGATTAGAAGGGACCTCCATAGATCATAGAGTTCACCCCCTCCTGCCAGAGCAGGACTATAGAATCTAGTGCAGGTCTAGTGCAGGAATGCATCCAGATGAGTCTTGAAAGTCTCCAGAGAAGGAGACCCCCACAACCTCTCTGGGGAGCCTGTTACACTGCAAAGTGCAAATGAAAAAGTGCAAAGTGGCTTATGAAAGAGATGTTTCAAGTTCTTTGGCTTTTGTGTTTCAGCTTTTGACTGGAAACAAATGTTCAAATTCCCAATTTTTTTTTTTTTTTTTGTTTTAGGACAGAGGGAACACTGTAGGGTATTTTGCATGGTGGAAAATCTGGTTCTTGGAACATCTCTATCTCTAATACATTTAATTACTGCAATGCCAGAGACCTTTCTGCGTGTAACTGCCAGTTGAGGATGTTACTACAGAAAAAAACAGGAATGCTGAGAGTAGAGGAAGGTGGTTAGAGATGTTGCCTCCAGCTCTTGGGCTGTATGGCTGCAGGAAGGCCCTGAGCACTCACTGTGCTTCTTGTGTACCCCTCCCTGAAACAGGTAGACTAGCAATTTTTTTAAAATTTTTTTTTTTTAAATGAAGTTTATTGGTGTCCTTGGAACACTTCAGCAGACGCAGATTAAGACCACCTTGGCCCCAAGGAGTTTGCTGGTACACTGCCACCCTCACCAGGGCTTGGCAGGAGACTTAATACAATAATTTCACAAAGCACTTTGAGATCAGGGGATGAAAGCTGCTATAGAAGTGCAAAATATAATGATTAATTGCCTTTTCTTGGTGGGAAGTTGCTATCATCTCTTCACTTTCTATGCATGGCAAACCGGAGGGAGTATTTAACTTAAAAAAAAAAAAAAATTAAAAAAAAAATCTTTACAAAGTAACAAATTAAGATGCAAATCTGGAGGGGTTT
>VWYK01001413.1:0-17794 GCA_013399775.1 Semnornis frantzii | reverse complement strand
CCCTAGAGGACCTTTTTAACCCTTTATTTCCCCACCTGGGACAAGCTCATGGGGGAACAATCAGCAATGACAGTTAAACTATTAAGAAATGTGGTGCTAAGGACGCTGAGAAGTTGTGCATTATATATCTAATATAACCTGCTAAAATATGACTGTTAGATACTTACGGTGACATAAACATCAGATGAATCAAACTGATTCAAAACACCCATAAAGTGCAATGAAGGTTGCCCAGCGTGCTCCAATTAAAACACCCAGCACTTTTGCTGACACATCCAGCAATCTGCTAGGCTGTGAACGCTTTCTGCGGTGCTGTGGTGTGATTGTGCTTGCAACGCCTGGGTCGGGTGGCTGCTCTTGGAAGCTGGAGGATTGAAGTTCGCATTGCTTCAACACATGGTCTCAGGGGAAATGTGTGTTTGTAGGTGAGGAGTTTCTGCGTGACACATCCAATTTGACTGAGCATTATTCACTGTTTTGTCGACACTTCCTTTGAGTGTTTGAAGAAGTTATTTAAGAACTGCAGGAGTGGGGGGAAGAAAAATGTTTATTTGAAACATAATGGATGTGTGGAGAAGAAAACAAAAAGTGGTGTGGATGACAGATTTTTTTATTGCTATGGAATGAATAATGTTTTAATCCTTTACACAGGAGAAGGGGTGAGGGAATAAAATAAATCTCTTAAAGGTCACAGGTGGTGCTTTGTCTTCATAATAAAGAAGTTTAACTTCACAGTTTATAAAGAGCCTTATTTTTCTCCTTCTTCTGCTTTCTGCAATATGACTTCCAGTCTTATTACTTTCTTCTTTGTGTTATTTAAACTGCCCAGGAAACTATTTTCTTTGTCAGCTTTTAGCATAGTGAATTATTTTATACGGAGCTGTTCTAGCATTGGTGGCTTGGGAACAGCAAAGTTTTCAGCAGCAGTAATATCAATACCCTTTCCATTGTTTGTTTCACTTGGCTAAAACTCCTGCTTCTTCAATAATAGGATTAAGGTCATCAACTAGAAATGCTCAAATTAATGAAAATAAAGGAAAATTGATAAAGACATTGGACAAACAAGCACAGAGAGCCTGACCTCAGTGTTGTGTTTCCTGATTAAAAGGAATCACAAAATCACAGAAAAGAACCCCAGGATCATAAAGTCCAACTGTTATCCTTACTCTACAAAGTTCACCCTTAAGTCATATCCTCAAGAATCACATCCAAACGACCTGTTAACACCTCCAGGTGGTGACTCAACCACCTCCCTGAGCAATCCATTCCAATGCCTGACCATTCTTGCTGGGAAAAAATGTTTCCTAGTGTCCAGTCTAAACTTCCCAAGTTGCAGCTTGAGACCATTCCCTCTTGTTCTACTATCACTATTTATCTGGGCGAAAAGACCAGCAGCACCCTCTCTACAACATCCTTTCAGGTAGCTGTAGACAGTGATGAGGTCTCCCCTCAGCCCCCTCTTCTTCAAACTAAACAGCCCCAGCTCCCTCAGTCACTCCTGATAAGATTTATTTTCCTGGCTCTGGAGGAAAATCATGGAATCATGAAATCATAATACCATAGATATGTTGAGATTGAAAGAGGACTTTGAGATCATCAAGTCCAGCCACTTGTGTAGAGCTCATAAACCACTACCACTAAACCATGTCCCTCAGCACGACATCCATGTCACTTTGAAATATTTCTAGGGACGCTGACTCCACCACCTGTCAGGGCAGCCTGTTCCAGTGCCAGTGAATACTTTCAGGGAAGAAATTTTTCCCTAATATCCAATCTGAACTTCCCTTGGCACAACTCAAGGCTGTTTCCTCTTGTCCTGTCACTTGTTGAAATACAGAGTTTCAACCCCAAATCACCAACAATTAGTATGTAGAGAGGTGTCATATTTTCAGTCCATGCACTAAGGTTCTTTTTACAATTAGTGGTGACTTCTAGTCAGGTTTGGATCCCTGGAGCAGAAGATTGATGCTTTGTACAAATTTTGTCTGCCCTGAAGCAGTTTTCTCTCTGTCTTGGAAGAAATTTTAAATTCGTTATGCATGTTTCACCCATGAGAAAAAAGCTTAAGAAATAAGTGACTGCAATGCTTGGAATTAGTTTTGTTTAAAAAAACCCCAACTTTATGTTTGAAAAAGTAGAAAAAAATGTACAAATGTTGAGAATCAGGGCTGGGCTGGCCACTAGATGAGTCTAAGAGCCTCTCCATGAACTGCTCTGCATTCATGGATTCAAAGAATGGTTTAGATTGGGAGAGATATCAAAGATCACCTGGTTCCAACCCCCCTGCCACGAGCAGGGCCACTTCCCAGTAGATCAGGTTGCTCAAGGCCTCACCAACCTGACCTTGAATGTCTACAGGGATGGAAACATCTACAGGCTCCTCAGGCAATGGTATTTTCAGTAAACTCCGTCGTTTTCATAATGCTAACTAAAACATTCTAGTGATTAAACTACAACATCTCTGTTGCTTCTGAGGCATTAACAGTGTGTGGCTTCTCAGCACAGTTGTTTTCTTGTTGTTCATGTAAAACAATTTGTACAGCATCTCCTTACAGGAAATGCCATCTAGTGCAATTTTCCTGTTTTGTTTATTTTTAAATATTATTTTTATTGCTTTATTGTTTTGTTGTTGTTGTTGTTGTTGTGAGGGTTTTGGTTTGTTTATGGGTTTTTTTAGGGTTTTTTGGTGTGTGTGTTCTGTTGGCGTTTTTTGTTTGTTTGTTTTGTTGTTGTTGTTTGGAGCATTTTTTTGTGTTATTTCCATTTTTTTTTAGCAACTTTATCACTGATTGCATTATATATTTTGCTTCAGCAAAATAAAGGTCTAGAACAGCATGGAAATGGTGTAGGAACAGCATGGAAATGGTGTAGCTCAGTTGTTGTGTAGTAGGAGGTGTGAGATGCACAGACTACTCTGCTGGACACACAGTCCTGCTTCTTAGCCATACAAGAAAGTGGCATTGGTGATCTTCCTATATAGTCCTGAAAAGCTGAGCTTTTGCTTGTGATTTCTACTGCTATATTGGTGTCAATAGGTTCTTCAGGCTTCACTTTATAAGGCATTTAAAGGAGATTCTGCAAAACTCTTGTGCCACGTAGGAAATTTTAGCAGGAAGATTTAGCATTGGTGAAGTTAGCTGGATCCATGTGCTGTTCACCTCAAAAGGCTAAAAGGAAATGAGAAAGAGGATGTGGTGCATGGATCTTATGGGAATGACTACAGATATTTCTGGATTTTAAAGTTCTTATTCCATCTTTTATCATTGGAACAGGCTGCCCAGGGAGGGGGGGAAGTCACCATCCCTGGAGGTGTTCAAAACACGGGGGGACATGGCCCTTTGGGACACACAGTTTAATGAACACTGTGGTCTTAGGTGGATGGTTGGACTTGGTGATTTTAGAAGGCTTTTCCAACCCGAACTACTCTATGATTCTATGATTCGTGTCCTCTTTAGACTGAGCTTATTAAAAGTTGATTTCTGTCCTTCAAGTCAAAGTGGTCTTTAATGCAAAAGGACACTATATGATAGTTACATGTGGAAAAATGTTGAAATACTTAAATATAAATCATGAATGATTGTTTGCTTGCAGGAAAGTCCTTCTTTCTCTCCAGCACTCTCGTCAAAGAGGTGTCACATTAAAAATGTGATCACTTTTTCTGATTTCTTGCTTATTTGCCTGTTAATTCTGAGGCAAAGAGCATGAGAACTATGGATATTCAACAAACAGCTGTGACTTAAGTTTGGGGGCCAGGGTGAGAGGTATATTTATAAAGGTATCTTAATTCTTCATTTGTTTTACAACAAACACAACAGCAAGGCACTACTGAGATATATTTAAACATCCAGATCTGCAAGAGTGAAGCCAGTGATTTACCTCAACCCTCAGTAAGCAGCTTGTTTACTTTCTTTCTTTTGTTGTTGTTGTCTTGTATAACATAATTGGTTTAGAAGTGTTACAAAATCAGATTAATTTATATGAAAACATCCCCTTGACATTTGCAAGAGCCTAAGCACTGACTTCCTGGGAACAAGGTTGATTTCCAAATGCTTTTATCATGGGAACATAGCCTGCAAAGTCCCAATAGCTCAACAAAGCTCCTTAAGTAACTACTTTAAATTGCTACTAAATTCTTTAGACAGGAGTTTGCTATAATGGGAAGTTTTGAATGTGTTGTGGAACTCAAGGGCATAAACTTCATCTAGATCTGTCAAATGGAACTAGAACTCACCTTTAATTTTTTTCAACATCAGAATAATGTAATTTTCTTTTTTTCTCTTAAAAAAAACCCCAAAACATCATGAGAGTCAATTGTGCAAGATTTTGCATGAGCAGTCCAAGAAAAACCTTGAAGGGAACATACTGGGAGTCTGGAGAAGGACTCAACAGAAGAGTGTCTGGAGACAGGACAAGGGGGAGTGGTTTGAAGCTGAGTAGGGTTAGACTGGATCTTAGGAAGAAGTACTTCAATACAAGGGTGGTGAGACTCTGCTAAGGAAAACAAGATTAATTTCAAGTGTCACTCATGTAGTGGTAGTAGTAGTGCTTATAACATACCAGAAGTACAGGTGTTTTCAGATCATAAAGTAGGTCTCCACTGGCATTACCAGGAAGCATGTCAACAGTTTTAAAAAAATAAAAATAATTCAATATTCCAGATTAAATGCCAAATAAAATCATCATCTGATAGGTCATAAGGCAGGATAATAATGATATCCTGCTCCTCTAACTTACTTGGAGCAGTCGTACAGCCCAGTAGGGTTGTTCAGGGCCTAAACCACAATGCTGAAGACCAACCAAATTAATGTGGGAATTCAGAGAGGCCATTCTGAAGGTCTCTTTGGTTTGCAGCAGAAGGTGTGCAGCTCATGGCTGGATGACTGCACAAGCAAGAAGTTCTGCTCAGCCTGATTTCTTTCCTAGCCTTACACTGTCACCGGACTGCAGCTCTCCCTTTCCTTTGACACAAGACTATTACACATCTTTGTTAGATCAACCTCAAACTACTTCAAACATCCTCCAAACCGGGCTACTAAAAAGGCTTAGCAATTACCTCCAGCATGTGGAGGGTACAGTAGGGCAATTACTATGACGTTTGGGTGGAGGGGTTTTGATCCTTCCCGCTGCTTTACTGTGCACAAACTGCTTGTTGGCGTTTTGATGGAGTTCAAGGGCCCAGTCTTCACATTTAAAGCCCTTAATAGAGTGGGTCACACGCTCTTGCTGGAATTCTGATCTGTAGGGATCTTTCATCTCGCCTTTGGAGATCTGAGGAAAAGGTTAATCGTTGTGAGGTGTAGAAAGAAAGCTTCCGTTTGGCTCACAGCTTCGTGGCTGTGCCTTCAGATCTGTCAAATGTCTTCCTTTAAGAGGAAGTACTGGTATGGACTTGGGGTCTTGAAAGAGCCATAAAGACTTTCTTTCTCTTTACGGATGTTGGGGAAGCACCTCTGATTCCTCTTGACATTTTTTCCTTGAGGCTAAAGGTTGAAATAGAAAGAGTTCAGCACAGCTGTAGCTAAAGGACTGTACTATCAGAATACAGTCTTAGCATGGGCTATACCACAGAATCACACACAGAATCAGAGAGTTGTTTCAGTTGGAAAAGATCTCTAAGACCATTGAGTCCAACCATCAACCCAACATCACTACGGCTATTAAACCACGTCCCAAAATGTCACGTCCACATGTTTATTGAATACCTCCAGGTAGGAGGTTGAAAGGCACCCTCAAAAGTAACCTTGTCCAATCCCTCTGCAGTCATCAGGGATATCTCCAACTAGATCAGTNAGATCTCTAAGACCATTGAGTCCAACCATCAACCCAACATCACCACGGCTATTAAACCACGTCCCAAAATGTCACGTCCACATGTTTATTGAATACCTCCAGGTAGGAGGTTGAAAGGCACCCTCAAAAGTAACCTTGTCCAATCCCTCTGCAGTCATCAGGGATATCTCCAACTAGATCAGTTTGACCAGAGCCCCACCACTGGGCAGCCTGTTCCAATATTTCACCACCCTCATAAAGAACTTCCTCCTGATGTCCAATCTGTATTTCCCCTGCTCCAGTTTGAAACCATTGTACCTCATTTTATCACAACAGGCCCTTCTAAACAGTCCCTCCTCAGGCTTCCTGTAGGTCCCTTTCAGATATTGAAAAGTAGTTGGAAGGTCTCCCCAGAGTTTTCTTGTCTCCAGACTGAACAGATCCAACTTTTCCAACCTGTCCTTGTAGCAGAGGTGCTCCAGTCCCCCGATCAGCAAGTCCAGCAGGTCCATGTCCTTTTTTTCTTTGGAGGCCCCATATCCAGATAGAGCATTGCAGGTGAAATCTCAGCAGAGCAGAACAGAGGGGCTGAACCACCTCTCTTGACCTGATGGTCACATTTCTTTTGGTTCATCCCAGGATGACATTGGCCACCTGGGCTGCAAGTGCCCATTGCTGACTCATGTCCAGCTTCTTACCCACCAGAACCCCCAAGGCCTTTTCTTTAGGGCTGCTCTCAATCTCATCATCCCCCACGCTGGTTTGATGTTGAGGATTGCCCCAGCCTCGGTGCAGGACCTTGCACTTTGCCTTATTGAATCTCATGGGGTTCTACACAGCCCACCTCTCTGGCCTGTCCAGGTCCCTCTGTGTTGTACCCATGTCGTCATTCAGTTTTACCTGCTGCACCATTCAGCTTGGTATCATTTGTGAGCTTGCTGAGGGTGCCTCAGTCTCACTGAACAGAACCGTAGACATAATACTGTTCAGATAAAATTTTGTGGCAATTCTTCTCTAAGTCAGCAGTCACTGCTAACAATTTCCTTACAGATATTGAGCATCGTTGAAACTTCTTGTAGCTTAAAAAATTAGAAATTAATCATGCCTTTTGGGATGATTTCCTTTCCTTCTAATATAAACATTTTATTTACAAGTTATAATTCAATTATGACTTAAAATTCTCTAGGAGGCATAAAACATCTTGTGCCTGGACAGCATGAGAGGATTACAGATGAGAACCTTGGATAATAAGCAAGGATATAGGAATTATTTTTATTTATGCAAACGAGTATTTTATTGCAATGAGCACAATGTGTTTGTATCCTGAGTGGCTTTAAAAATCAAATTCATTTCTGTGGGTATGAGGACATAATTGAAGGTTTACAAGAAGCAGAAGATCAGTGTTCTTTTGCCTGTAGTAATAAGAGCCTGTAAGTTTTGAAGAAATGGAAAATGAGCTGAGGAGAGAGTGAGATAAATTTACATCCTCTCCTCATTAAGCACCGTGGAAAGAGTGTGAAAGATGCATTTCCAAACAATCATCATGCTCAGCACGGAACCCAACATTACTGCTATTTACCCATGTATTTACCCAGTCTTGTGAGGAGCAGCTGAGGGAACTGAGGTTGTCCAGCCTGGAGAAAAGGAAGATGAGGGGAGACCCTCCTGCTTTCTACAACTCCCTGAAAGGAGGTTTTAACAAGGTAGAGTTTAGCCTCTTTTCCCAAGAAACAAGCAACAGGACAAGAGGAAATGGATTCAAATCCATTTAGCTTTAGGTTGAACATTAGGAAAAAATTTCTTTCCCAAAAGGGTTGCCAAACCATGGACCAGGTTGCTCAAGGAAGCATTGAATCCCTGTCCCTGGAGGGATTTAAAAGCCATGTAGATGCTGCACTGAGAGACACAGTTCAGTGGTGACCTGGTAGTGTTAGGTTAACAGTCAGAATTGATGATTTTAAGATCTCTTCCGATCAAAATAGTTCTGTGATCCTGTGATTTCATATACTTAAATGCCTAGGCACAGACGATGAAAGCAGTCATCTTAGAAATAATATTAATTAGTCTCTCTTGTTTAAGTAACACTACAAAAGCACTCCTAATCTTAATCATAACATATTTAGGATTTGGAAATTTGTATTTGGTGAAGTTTTACTCTGATAAGTTTTAACCAATGCCTGAATTAGTGAACTGAGAACTTGTTATGTTACATGGTCAACACTTTCGAAGACTCTTTTCCTATCTTAGAAGAAAATAAAATATTGGAAACTGGAAAAAGCGTGAACCATATAGGAACAAAAGGAAAAGCTTCTCTGATGTGAGGGCGCTGGAGCCATGCAGCAAGCTGCTCAGAGAAGTTGTGAAGTCTTCTCTGGAGAGGTGTCAAATCCACCTGGACATTGAGATCCTGGGTAACTTGTTGTGGGTGAACCCGCTTTAGCAGAGGGTTGGACTACAGTATCCCCAGAGGTACATTCCAGCCCCTATTATGCTTGGATTCTCTGATATGGACTAGTTTTGTTTCTCCAAAGTAGTCTTCGAAATTATTTGATCAGTTATTGGCTTAAAGAAGTGATTCTGGATAGCAAAGCATAGAAACTGAGTGACTAGAAGGTAAAGTCTGTCAACCTCACCAGGGGCATTTGATTAACTTCCAAGGGTGAATCACAGAATATATCTAGCATAAAGAGACCTTCAAAATAATGCAGTCCAACCTTCAACTCAGCACTGAAGGGTCAACACTAAATGATATCATTAGACGCCAGATCCACACGCTGCTTGAACATCCCCAGGGATGGTGATTCTACCATTGC
Source organism: Semnornis frantzii (assembly GCA_013399775.1). NCBI lineage: Eukaryota > Metazoa > Chordata > Aves > Piciformes > Ramphastidae > Semnornis > Semnornis frantzii. The sequence goes on along the minus strand of VWYK01001413.1, from coordinate 9,212 downwards.
CCTGGGCAGACCATTCCAATATTTGGGAACCCTTTCAGTGAAGAAATGTTTCCTAATATCCAGCCTGAGCCTCCCTTGATTCAGCTTGTAGCTATTTCCTCTGGTCCTGTAGTCTGGCATCAAGGAGAAAGGCTGTCCACATCGTTGCTCCAACCTTCCTTCAGGCAGTTGTTAGAGAGCAATGATGTCTCTCCTCAGCCTCCTGTTCTCCAGACGAATCAACTTCAGCTCCCTCAGCTGCTCTTCACAGATCAGGTGCTTCAGCCCCTTCACCAGTCTCATTGTCTTTCTCTGGAAATGCTCCAGCCCCTCAATACCCTTCCTGTAGTGAGTGCCCCAGAAAAATATATCCATAAGATGGTGGGATGGCGGCTTGATTGAGACTTGCAAGTAAAGACTTCTTAAATCTTCCAAAATATGCAAACTTTGTATGATATTTCTCTTGAAATTTTGAAATAAGCGAGTTTTATTTTTGGGATAGAAGATAACATATAACCAGGTTCCAGTGGAGATTTGAAAGTAGAAATGCATAATGTATCCTTTTAATATTTTATTTTGAAGGCAGTCATATTATTTTGACAGTTCCATAATGAACACATCCATTTAGATTTCAGTCTCATAGGGGTTTGTATGAGACACTGAGGTAAAGCAGCATTGTAAGGAATACTTAAGGTAAGTTTTCTTATCTTAAAAGTGGTGAGAAACTAGAATAAGTTGTCCAGGGAGGTTGTGGGTGCCCCCTCCCTGCAGGTGTTGGAAGCTTGGTTGGATGAGGCCTTGAGTAACCTGGTCTAGTGGGAGGTTTCCCTGCCCATGGTGGTGGTGGGATGGAACCAAGTGATCTTTAAGTTCCTTTCCAACTCAAACTGTTCTATGAGTTATTGATTCTATGATAGAAGTTATTAGAAGAGTTATCTGCAGTGATAGTTACAGGAAGAAAAAAAAAAACCGAACAAACCAGTCCTAAAGAAAACAACCTACTTTACAAGGAACCTGATTTGATATTTAAAGACTTTGTCAAAAGTTGAGATCTGGCCTTTTCTAGTACATTTTGAAAGACCCATGGACAACTGGCAAATTGTTTTCCCAACTGAAGTAACTTTCCTTGAAGATGGAGAAGAACATAGCTGGTCAGATTAACTTATTCACAATATTGTCATGGAGGCAGGGAATTAATGTGACCGAGTCAGGAATTATAAATACGGAATCGTTTTATTTTCCTGAAAGCCCCATCCCCAAACTATGTACAAAACTAATTCAGATTTATTTACAGGTTCTAATCTGATTGGGAATTCTTCAACAGGATATTATGGACAAATTTAGAGATTTAGGAAGTCAGGAAATGGAAAAGGCTAAGCTACAAGCACTATCAATCAAACACTATCAATCAACCTGAGCAGAGAATTAAGGAAGCAGCAGACTACACTCACAAATGTCAGATAGGTATTCAGTGGTGATCCCTTGATGGATTTCGCTGTGGCTTGACTGCCTTCTGACACTGCAGGCAGTATCCAATAGTTTGGAGTCATGCGACAGAAATCCAAGGAGGTGGAAAAGCTGCCAAAGTCAGAAGTGTCTTGAAACATGACCGCCACAAGATGGATTCATGGAAGCGATGCTTCCTCAGCAGCAACAGGGGAGGACCAAACTGCTCGGGTCTCCTCAGATCGGAAGAGCAACCAGGAAGCTGGCTGTAATATGGTGCAAGAGCAGCTGGGTCCAGGTGCTGCTGGCAGCTCTCCCAGCCAGGAGACCCAGGCAGCAAGGACCCCAGGACTTGCCAAGGTTTCAAATTTGCACAGAGCAGTGCAAAAGTGGGGAGAGGCATCCAAAGGCAGGGACAGTGCAAAACACAGAGCTGGGTAAAAAGGTAGGAGCCGTCCAAAAGTGAGGATGGTCCAAAATGAGAGCTCTGTCAAGGCAGGAACTCTTCTAAGGCTGGAACCTCATGCCTATACCCTTGCTCTGTTTATCCTTTTCTAGACAAAGTATCCATTTACCAATTTATACTGGGCATGAAAACCCAGCCAGCCACCAGCCTCATTCCCAGCGTGAGCTGCCACATGGGTCAGTGTATGTGAGGAAAGGCCTTTTGCTGTTACCCCTTCAACCCCACGGGGCTGGATGGGGAAGCAGTTTTTGTGCCGCCTTCTCCTCCCCATTCAAACCTGCAGGGGAGGCGAGAAGGAAGGAATTTGGAGTGTTCCAGAACAAACACACTTGAATACATAATATTAATATAAGGTTCATGCTTTGATTTCATAATTTACTTTAAGTGAGTGATGTGTGTGCTATTCTCAATGGGAAGGCAGTTTTCTTCCTTTTAGCCCTGATCATATGCATGATCCCCATCCAGCGTGCCAGCGGTGCTACTCCTGCTGGAAGCTGTGTGAGTAAACTGGTCTGTCTGACAGCTAATGAGCCAGAGTACAAGTCCTGGGAAGAAAACACCCATTTCCTCAGCATCTCACAGCAACATCTGTCATGGTTTACCCCCAGCCAGCAACTCACAGTATCACACAGCTCCTTGCACACTCCTCCTGCCTCCCAGTGAGGTGAGGAGACCTGAGAAAATGTAAACCTTGTGGGCTGAGATGAGAACAGTTTAAGAAATAACACAAAACGAAATATAAGAAAACAATATATACACATATAGATATTAATATTAATTCTAATAGCAACAGTACTGTTACTATTGCTAGTAATATTACTAGTAATATCAATAGTAACAACAAGAACAACAACAATAATAATAGTGAAAAGGAGAATAACTAGAGAGAAAAATCAAACCCAAGAAAGACAAGTGGCACACAATGAAATTGGTCACCACCCACTGAATGATGCTGGAGCATCAGTCAACCTCTCCCAGCCAATTATTCCCAGTTTATATACTGGGCATGACATCCTATAAATGGGAATAACCTTTTAGCTAGTTCAGGTCAGCTGTCCTGACTCTCTCCCCTCTCTATTTCTTGTGCACCTCCATGATAGCAAACATTGAATAATCCTTGACTCGGGAGCACTACCGAGCAACAAGTTAGCATCAGTGTTATCACCATGATCACATAATTCCAGAATCCCAGCACAATGAGTGTTGCGAGGCACCTCTGAGGATCAGCCAATCCAAACCCTCCTGCTGCAGCAGAATCGCTCACAGCAGTTTGCCCAGGATCACAAAGTTCAGGAAGGTTTGAAATCTCTCTGAAGGAGACTCCACAACCTCTCTGGGCAGTCCACTCCAGGGCTCTGGGCTCTGGCACACTCACATCAAGAAGTTTCTCCTTAATATAATACTCACACTAAATCCAAACACAGCACTGCACCAGTTAACAAGAAGAAAATTAACTCCAATCCAGCCAAAACCAGGACAAGACATTACAGTACAACTGCAATTGTTGCTAGGCAATGATTGATGCAATTCTTAGCCTGCTTTTGCACATAAAGGATGTGTTTATACCTGACAATCACAGATATGCAGAATTCTTTGATTGATTTCTTTTCAGTATTGCTTTCAACATGCTAAACTTTCTGACCGGTACAGAAATTGTCTAAACTGCCAGAATTTATATGAGAAAGTCAATAAATAAGTTTTGTTTTTAAAATTAAGCTCTGGAGGTTTGGGACTTTTTTCTTATCAAAGGTTCCTTTACATTAGGATTAGACCTCATTTTGAAAAGAGAGGAAAAAAATTCTGATTGTTTTTTGGTTTTTAGTAATTCATTAAGTGGTCACGAGAACATTTATTTGTAAAGGCTAACTGTCTATTTCTTGTGGCATCAGCATGAGTGGAAAAGGATTGAAGCTTGAGGAGTGTAGATTTAGACTGGATGTTAGGAAGATGGTGGTGAGATGCTGCAATATGTTACTCAGAGAGGCCATGGATGCCCCTTCCCTGAAAGTGTTCAAGGCCAGATTGAATGAGGCTTTGAGCAACCTGGTCTAGTGGGAGATGTCCCTGCCTACAATAGGGGGTTGGAACTGGGTGATCTCCCAACCTTTCTATGAATCTATGAAGACTAATCCATGATTTACCATGGAACAAATGTATTAGTGCCAAAAAATGGTTACAGCTTAAGGTCTGCCTCTGGAATTGAACCTCTGAAATGTCTGGCATCAATACTAAATGAGGCTTCTCTACCCACCCTCGTTAATGATGTGTATCTAGGTTTCATTCTCACTATCAACTCACAGAACTCAGGATTTAGGTTGCTTTTGAAGGATACATCCCATGATGATAAACTAGTCTTAAACATTAGATTTTCATAGTTTTAAACCATTGACTTGCAGTTGGCACATGAAAAGTGCAATTGATTTCCCTTTAGCTAGGGTGGAATTTAGGCCTGGGTGATATTGAGTGGAGTGAGCAATGTAGAGCACAGTGAATCACCCTTCTGCTTCTCCGTCTGTCTTGGGTGATGTGTGGGGAGATGGAGACTCCTTGGAAATAAAATTCCCATGCTTCTCTTCACTCAATTCACTGCAAGTACCATCTGTTAGAGTCACTAAGGGATGCTTTTAAGCAGAAGCAAGGGGTGAATGACCAACCATAAAGCTTCTCTAATGAATTAAATTACAGCAGTGATACTTTCTTATTGTCCCAGACAGTAGTGCCTGATACTCACTAGCCCGTGGGCACTAATAATGAGCCAGTAACACAATCTTAACTGATGTCAGTTATTGCTTTCCTATTCCCTCTATCAGCCCAGAAGTTTAGAGCCATAGATTGGAACTTCTGGTCTGAAACACATTGGAAGAGGTCAAGAGGTGTAATTGGGAATCTTCTGGGATAGATTTTCTACTCCTATGAAAGACAGACCACATAAAACAATGCCTTATTTCATAGCATTTTTCTTTTGACCATTCAAGAAAGGTCTGAAAGATGTTTTTAGCAACTTCTGTCATGTTGTTGTCACAGTTTCCATTGCTGGGCTTTACTTTCATGGCACCAACACTGCATATGATGTGGATCTGCATTCTGAGTTAGCTACTTTTACAATTGTGTTTGTATTTTGGTGTTCAATCTACTAAATTCAAGATTTTATCACATCATTTTGAGTTGATATGAAACTGTACAGAGCAACTCCGTTGTTTTTTCTTTAATTCAGTTAAACCTTGGGTACAAGCAACTGCAGAGTAATGTAACTTTATGGTTTTTTTTCTCTCTTCTCATTTTTTTTATTTGGAGGGGGGAAATATGCATCTGTCTTAATTTATGTGAGGTTTTACTTTAGAAGGTTCTTTTGCTCCCTTGATTGTTTGGATTTTTTCTTCACTGTTTAGGATTTTTTTAAGATATACTGCTCTGGACATTGAGCTCTAGGCTTGATTGTGGGGGCCATTTTTTGGGAAGACTACTCTTGAAATGAGGTGCTCCAACCCCCTGACCATTTTCATGGCTTTGCTCTGGACGCACTTGTAATGGAGGTGTAATTAATTGATGGTGAGATGGTATTTTCAAAATTAATATTGTTAATTAATTTCAGTATTTAGGAGTCTTACCCTCCTGACCACTAAATTTAATAATAATTGGTTCTTTTGGTTCTTTGCATGGTCATGGAAACATTATAAAGATGATAATGTAGGATCTAGAACATTTAAGAAATAACTAGCAAAAATATATAAATGTTAAACTCAGCTGAACTGGAAGAGAAAGTTCTTGCTGTCAGTTATACTGCTTGTACACCAGATGGACTCAAGGAGCTCCTTTCTGCTTATAGCAGAAGGTTCAGATTCAATTAGATTCAATTACAGAATTTTGATAAAGAGGTTTTGAGCATTTACTCACAAAAATTAGTGTCCTGACTCTCGAGGCTGGCTACTGCTTCAGACAGTACCCAAATGTTTTCATGGGGTTCTGTTGGTGTCTTGACAGCTGCTGAGGCTTCTGATTCATCCCAGACTTCACGGGTTGCTGGGGAAAGGAGGCAGATGATCTCCAAGCTCATCCCGATTTCTTTGCATGATCTGTGTGTCCCTTCCAGGGCTCCTTGTCTTGGCAGGTGTAGGCAGGATGCCTTGCAATGTGCAAGTTTGGCATGGACGTCACGCTGACTATGCAGGCATATTGTGTAGAGGTATTTGGTGCCTATTCCTGGTAAACTCGAGGCAGGCAGTTTCCAGGTAGTTCATCAGAGCTAGCTTATAGCTTAGCAAAGCGTGATGCTGTAAGCATGGCAGGATACAGTGAGGCAGAACACTGCCAGAAGCAGAGAGGAATGGCTGCAGGGAGAAGCAGCAAGGAAGTAATCACAAATACAACGGCAGAGCATGTTGTGTTACCTGCTCATCTCTTTTTATCAATACAGTCCAAGACTAATATGCCTTTGGACACAATATAGCCAATCAGAATGGTAGTCATCCAAGCCTGACCATATTAGGTGAAGCCATAGGCTTGCTTCACCCAAATTTGGGAAAAGCATAGGCCTTGCATGAGGCAGACTCAAGCTAAGCCTGTGTACCTTGTTTATCACAGGATGCAAACAGGAGTAAAACAAGTCTGGGCAAGCCAGGGTCCTTAGACTCAGTGGCTCCAGGTTCTTTGTCCTCTTTCCTGTGGTTGCTTCTCCCATCAGCAGGAGGGAGAGCAGAAAAACATCTCTGGGCAAGCCAGGAAACGCACAAACCTGTTGTGGCCTCTTCAGGCCTACCGCAGCAGCAATCCATCCAGTGTACCTCCTTCCCGTGCTGAGGGCTCCAGAGATGGACGAAGTGCTCCAGACGAGGTCTCACCAGAGAGAGAAGAGGACAGCATCTCGATCTGCTGGCCACACTGGTTTTGATGCAGTTTAGGGTCCTATTGACCTTCTGGACTGAAAGTGCACACCACTGGCTCATGTGCAGATTCCCATCCATCGGCATCCCCAAGTCATTTTCTGCAGGGCTGCTCTCAATCTCATCATCCTCCAGCTATGGGATATCTAGGATTTCCCCGGTATGGATGCAAGACTTTACAGTTTGCTTTGTTGTACCTCATGAGCCCACTTCTGCAGCCTGTCCAAGTCCCTCTGGATGGCACCCATCCCATCCCTCAGACATATAAATGCTTGTCCTGTCTAGAATAACTATTTCAGAAGATAAAATACTTTTGACACTTTATGACACTTACGCTTTTAATTGACCTTATAATGAGATTTGATGAAATCCTAATGGAGTCTGATTCATGTTTTGTTGATGCCAGTGGAGCTTTGTGGGGTGACTTTGATTCTCCATACGGAGCTCAGCCCGAGCAGAGGTCTGTGATGGGGAAGTGTAATAGTAGTTCAATCACTGCCAGAAGTCAGAGTGGTTAGGCCAATCACCACCTCACAGTAATTACATTGAGGAGTGGGTTAATTTTTTGATCCCTCTCTCATTTACTCCAAGACACATCGTGTTAATGGACACACTGACACAGTGAGATGGACTATTTATGAGGGGTGATGGACTCTACTGTCATTAAGTTTTAATGCATCATTAATTTTCCAGGTAGATGTAAAACAAGGACTATGCTATTCTGTTCCTCATTCCCAAGGTTGACTTAAAAGTCAGTGACCTCTCTTGGTTGAGTAGTCATTAAAATAGTCTATACTATAGTAAATCTAATCTTTAGAGCATATAAATATTAGGAGTTTAAAAAAAAAAAATCATGCAAATTTAGCCTAAGATTCTATCTTATTAATTTCTACTATTAAAATAATGCACAGACTTCCTTTCAAATGTACCTGAGAGAATCTTTGAAGTTCCTTTATCTCTTATGTACAAGGTGAATTTCCTCCAGAAGCAATTGTATCATGGTGAAAGTATCTCAGACACTCAGTCTGGAAAAACTGAAGTGTGTTCAATATTGAAGTACATAAATTAGGACCGCCTGTTTGTAATTTTTGGGGAGGCAAAAAAAAAAAAAAAAAAAAAAAGGGCTTGACCATATAATAAAAGAATTAAAAATAAAAAAAGAGGGGAGAGGGGTTGTTTAGCTTGGAGAAGAGAAGACTCCAGAGGGATCTTAGAGCTGCCTTCCAACACCTGAAGGAATCCTACAGGAAGGTTGGAGAGGGACTTTTCATAAGGGTATCTGGAGACAGGATAAGGGAAATGAGTAGGGTTAGACTGGACTTAGGAAGAAGTTTATTAGTACAAGGGTGGTGAGGCTCTGGAGTAGGTTGTCCAGGTTAGTTGTGGATGCCTCCTTCCCGATGGTGTTCAAGGCCAGGTTGGATGAGGCCTTGAGCAGTCAAGTCTACTTGAGAGGTGTCCCAGCCCATGGTGGGAAGGTTGGGGAAGATACTCAGAGGTCACTTTGAACTCTTACCCCAGTGAGGCTCTGAGAACCTGTAATATCCTGAAAATGTCAATGGGTGCATAGGTATAAAGAAATTCCGATTAGAATAAGAGCACAAAAGTGGCCTGAGGAGATGGAGAGAACCTAACCTGATTCTTCTTCACCTGAGTGCGAACATTGAATTCATGGTCCTAACACCCTTTTTTTTTTTTTTTTTTCCATGTAATGTGACATTTTTGTCTGAAGGCAGTAGGCTTCAGCAATGATTGAAGTACTAATTGTAGTGAGTCGCTACAATTCTGCAGTCCTTAAAAGCTATAGATGTGTATCACAGAAGTATTTGGCTTGAAAGGGATCTTTAAAGGTCCTTTAGTCCAACTGGCCACTTTTGCACTTTTTTTTTTTTTTTCTTTTGTGGTATTTTTTTAAATATTGTTTTGTACATTTTTTACTTTCATACAGCTGATGTTGCCATGCAACAGAATATTAAACTAGGTGACTAGTAGCAGCCTCTTCTAGCTTTGTTTCCTGGATTGTAATCCTCTGTGATGACCTTGGAAAACAAAGCAAAGCATTTTGACCTGGCATGGGAGATCTTGTCATGGGCCAGTGTCAGGTGGCACATAAATCAATCCTACAGAAAGCCAATTTTCTTTGTCTGCTTATGCATCAAAACAGGAAATATGCCTTATGGTTACAAACTCTACAGTAATTCACATATGGAAAAGCCTGAGAAAGATTTCAAACACTGTCAGAAGTTGCCAGAGGGACTGTTGAATTTCCTGACTTGGAGACACTCCAAATTTGAGTGCACAATGCCCTGAGAAACCTGATCCATGCTGGCCCTATAACAACACAGGGACTGGAAGGGATTACTTCCAGAGTCTCTTTCCAATCTTTATCATCATGATTTGAAAGGCCATAGCAAAGCACTCACAGAATCACAGAATGACAG
>VWYK01001412.1:0-10013 GCA_013399775.1 Semnornis frantzii | reverse complement strand
TGTTTTGGTTGCTGCTTCTAGAAGGGCTCAAGTTGCTTCCAAAAGCCATGATGAAGCATTTGTGACATACTTTTCCTCCCTCCTTCATCCCCCATGCCACAGCCTTTTCCTAAAGTAGTCTCCATACATTTTTTAGGTGATGGGAATTTCTCCCATCTGTAGGACTGGTTATTTGCTTGTCACTGTGTCAACCACCAAACTCTGTGCCATAGAATCATAGAATGGTAAGGTTGGAAGGGACCTCAAGGATCATCTAGTTCTAACCCCTGCCATAGGCAGGGACACCTCCCACTAGAACAGCTCACTCAAGGCCTCCTCCAACCTGGCCTTGAACCCCTCCAGGGAGGGAGCAGCCACACCCTCCCTGGGCAACCTGTGCCAGTGGCTCACCATCCTCACTGCAAACAAAGTCTTCCTGACATCCAGTTTCGATCTCCCCTTTTCCAGGCTCTTGGCCAGGGCTCTTGCTGTCTCTCTCCTATGTTGTATCTTTTGCTCTAGATATGCTCATTAGTGGCTTCCCTGTGGCCCAAGAGGTGTCCAGAGGTGGAGTGAACCATCCTTCTGGAAAATCCTTAAGCATACATGTGGTTTACAAAAGCAGAAGTTTTGGTATCTTGGGTCGTCAAATGCTGACAGGATTCAGGTTCTTCTATAATGAGGTGTCATGGAAGGTCAAAACAAGCCAGAATAGACCTGAGCATGTCCTGGTTTGCCCAGACACATTTTTGTGCTCTGTCTCCTTCTGTTGTTGGGAGAAGCAAGTACAGATAAAAGGGCCTGGTGCAGTCATGTCTGTCCAAGCTTGTTTGCAGGGTACCCACGCATGTTTATACACTTGCTTGTCTTCTGCCTTAAAAGATAAAAGTAAGCCTTGACTTCACCTGATATGGTTAACCTTGGCAAAGTGCCATTCTCATGGGCTAACCTGTGTCCAAAGGCCCATTAGACTCAGGCTACATTGATAAAAGAGATGAGCAGGTAGAGACAGTGTGCTTGCTGCTGCTGCTGCNTTCTCATGGGCTAACCTGTGTCCAAAGGCCCATTAGACTCAGGCTACATTGATAAAAGAGATGAGCAGGTAGAGACAGTGTGCTTGCTGCTGCTGCTGCCATTGCTTTCTGCCTCATTGTGCTCTCTGCTTCTGGCAGTGCTACTGCCTCGTTGCATCCTGCCTGCCAGTCTGCTGCCAATGCTGCACATCTGCAAGCCTCGCTGCTGGACCTGGAGCCAAGAGGAACCAGGACCGGGTCAGAGGTTGTCTGCTTCTTTCCCAACACCTCCATTAAGAACCTGGGAAGATCAGAAGCCCCTTAACAGCTGACAAGACAGAACCCCCTGCAAGCGCTTGGGTGCTGTCTAGGGAACCGTAGTTAGCCCCACAAGTTTGGAAATCGTATTTGTTGTAAATACTCAAAATCCTCTTTAGCAAACCTTTAGCAAACTCTGTAATTGAATCCTAGCCTTCTGCCTTAAACAGAAAGTTGTCTTTTGAGTCTGTCTAGTGGGCAAGAGGTATCTTGACTGCAAGAACTTCTCTTCCAGTTCAAGTGAGTTTAATGCCATATCACTGCTAATTATTTGTTCTAGATCCAGTTATTCCTTTGTCTAATGTTTTTTGACCGTCGCACAGAACCAACTACTATTAAAAATCACTGGGTGGGTGGTGAGAGAGTCCTGAATATCAAAATTAATAAACAATACTAATTTTGAAAAAATCCTATCTTGCATTAATTAATGCCCTCCATTACATAAGGTTAAATTCTTGCTTTACCACCTGAGGTGGGTGTTTGCAGGGTTCCCTCCACTGTAGCAGTGCTGTTATGAGCACAGACTTGCTCCAGTTGAGTATTTTAACACTGGGCCCATGACCGAGTCAGAAATAGCAATAGATTGCAATGTGTAATGAACCACAGTTATGTGCCTGGGGAAAACTGGTTAGGCAAAACAGAAGGAAACACCAAACGCAAAGGTAGGTGCAAAATCTCAGCCCCAGACCAGGAATAAGCATCTGGTTCATGCGATGGGCAAGTAGCTCTATGAGCCTGGAGCTAAGAGAAGTTAAGAGAAATGACTCAGAGTTGATGAGATATGTACCAATAAGAATGTGTATCATTAATAACTGAGCTCATTAATAATGCTGAAAGGTGCTGCTTTACCTCAGACCTGAAGGTTGGCTTTTCCCATTTTAGTGCTTTAAACAGCCCTCTGACTGTTTTGTGGTTAGAGCAAAATAAAACTAGAGGTTGATGGTTAATGCACTCTCTTGCACACTGGAAATATTTAAATTCCCTTAGGCCAAAGTCCTTCGATGCCTGAGCAGAAACATAAAAAATGGATCAAAAAAACTTTAAAACCTGAAATAAACAGCGACCAAAAGACTTTCTGCAGCTCAGAAGTGGCAACAGAAATGTGAATGTCCTTTTTCTTTAAAAAAAAACCCCAACACAGGGGTGTGGAATTCCCCATGCCTACTTTCAGAATTTCATTCCAAGCCCTTCATTGTTTCCAGCTGTCAGAACTGGGCTGCTTTAGCAGAGATTATCCTTTGGCTCTTCTGAAAGTCTCAACCACAATTAATATTTTGTAGGGTAACAGCAACCATGACTGTTTATTACTTTAAAAACAAATGTAAATATTTACAGCCTAATACACCAAAACCGATTAATGCTGTCAGGTAGTTAAGTTTACACACTTAAAGAAAGCTGATATTAAATACTGATTTAGCACTCAGTGTTTTCTTCCTCTGCATAGCTAATGGAGCACTCAGTGTGAATTACTGACTGCTTTTGAAAATGTAAACCTATATGTCTTTCAACTCTCTGGTTAATACACATAAAGCTAACAGGACACCATTCCTTTGCAGAGTGTCTCTGTTTGCAATGCCCAGATTAAATAAGTGTGAAAATGTTACGAAGAAGAAAAGTTAAAAAAGGAAAAAAACAACCAAGTTACAAAGAAAAACAAACTCTGAGCCCAGAAGAGTGTTTCAGAAACAGTGGTTATTTTCTTTTGCATCTTTGAATTTATTCTGCTTTCAACAACTTTCAGTGAGTGGAAAAGATAAATTAATTGTGGGGAATCATGGTACAACTTTGTAACTACTGTATGACTACTCTGTCTCTGTAATACTTACATAAGTGAATCCTGCTTTATTTCATACTATATTCCCACAATATAGTATTGTCACCTCCTCAAGTGCCATACTCTTTCTATTTTTCTTAATACTTTTCCAGCAGCAACCTTCTAAAGGGCTTTTAAATAACTTAGGCAAACCTTTTTTTCATTTCCTCTTTCTTTTTCTTTCTTTTCTTTTTCTTTTTTTTCCAAAGTAATCACCTATAAAACTGCATATTCTCTAGATACTACGAGATGAGGATTGCCCCCATTTTGCATAAATTGCTTTTTTGTTACTATTACAAGGCTTATAGGCTCAGCTCCTTGTTAACATGGCTCACAATAAAATTGAGTTTGCTCAGGTCACACTAGAGACTAACACTTGCCCAAAGATATTTATGTGCTTATTGCCTTTTATCCCTGAGAAAGCCTCCTCACTGAGCAATAAGGTTGTTAAATTTGCATCCAGTTCACGTGGATTTGCAGTCAGGGGGCATTTCTAATGTACTTCCTTCTGCTGCTTTCACATGGGCCATAACTTTTAGACTCTAATTTCTTTTGGCCAACTGGTAGCTCAGCAGCGGAGGAAAAAGAGAAAGCTTTTCTCCCTCCCTCCAATGAACTGAACACTTCAGCACCTTCAGGCTTTTTTCCTTTTAAGTCTTGTTGCAATTTTGGTTATGATTGTCCTTCCTGAGCAATGACAAAGGTTGAAATGAAGCCCCTGACAGGGGGAAGATTAGGTTGAACCCTGCTCAGGGAGGTATCTGCCTTCCTAGCTGCTTGTCGGAGGGTGGCAGAAGAATGTGAGCAGCCAAAGTTTTCCTCCCAAAGCTTGAGATATCTCTGTGGCTTGCCTCTCACCGTCACAAGGAAAAAATACAGAACGTTACCTAAAATAAAGAGGGGCATGGAGATTCCTCCACATGTGACTGCACACAAAAAGGTTTCCTAATTTGTCTTTCTGTCTCTATTCAAAGAAGAGGGACTGCAACTCTTTTAGTTTTGGTTTTCCTAACTCATTGCTCTGTTTTCCAATCAGTAACTTGAGTTAAAGAACTACCTTTCAATTCTGGAACAATTCAGTCACAGTGGCAATTCAGTCATGCTTAACATTAAGCTTTTCTTAAACTTTCTCCTTAGTTCGAAACTCATAGAATCATAGAATGGTAAGGTTGGAAGGGACCTCAAAGCTCATCCAGTTCCAACTCCCTGCCATAGGCAGGGACACCTCCCACTAGTACAGGTCACCCAAGGCCTCCTCCAACCTGGTCTTGAACACTTCCAGGGAGGAAGCAGACACAACCTCCCTGGGCAACCTGTGCCAGTGTCTCACCACCCTCACTCCAAACAACTTCCTCCTAACATCCACTTTCAATCTGCCCTCTGCCAGTTCAAACCCATTGCCCCTTGTCCTGTCATTGCAAGACCTTGTCAATAGTCCCTCCCCAGCCTTCCTGGAGCCCCCTTCACATACTGGAAGGCTACTCTAAGGTTTCCTGGAAGCCTTCTCTTCTCCAGGCTGCAGAGTCTCAACTCTCTCAACCTGTCCTCATAGCAGAGCTGCTGCAGCCCTCTGAGCATCTTGGTGGCCTCCTCTGGAACCACTCCAAGACTTTAATGTCCTTCCTGTGCTGAGGGCTCCAGAACTACATACAGGACTCCAGGTGGGGTCTGATGAAAGCAGAGTAAAGGGGAAGAAAATGCAATATTAAAAAAAAAAAAAAAAGAAAAATTACAAATTCCTACTTTTAGTATGCACAACACTAAAATTCCCACCTCTCATCCTTCTTGAACACATGGGGTAAGCTCTAATCTCCTTCTGAACCAGTATGCACTGCAAGAAGAAAGTACAGTCAAGTGAGAAAAAAAATAAAAACCAAAAAAGAAATCAAAATTCTCACTGCTCAAACAAGCAAGATTTGTATATTCATACACACACAAGGAAACTCAACAATGTTTTTATAATGAGAGGGTCCTGGAGATTTTCCAGTCTTCTTCTGGCACTATCAGTAGGGGATATTTCAAACTGCAGTTTCTTCATTGAGAAATGCAGAGTCATTATTAAGCAGCACCCAGGAAGATGGTTAATTGAGCTGGTGGGTGTTGCTTGGCTCGCTGTGTGATGATCAGATCATAGGGATGCACACCTAGTGATGATGTAAAGCCAGTTTGTAGGAAATAAATCATCTCTGCATTTTATAACATTATCAACTTTTCAAGTTGAGCAGCTCCCCCACGAAGAGAGGCTGAGAAGCCTGGAGCTGTTTATTCTGGAGAAGACTGAGAGGAGACCTGATACGAATATCTGAGAGGTGGGTGTCAAATGCCTGGGGCCAAGCTCTTTTTGGTGGTCTGCAGCAATAAGACAATGAACAACAGCTACAAACTGAAACATGGAAGGTTTCACCTCAACATGAAGAGAAACTTCTTTACAGGGAGGGTGACAGAGCCCTGAAACAGGCTGCCCAGAGAGGTTGTGGAGTCTCCTTCTCTAGATGTATTAAACTACCCTGGGTGATTCTGCCTTGGCAGGGGGGTTTAACTGAATCATCTCTGGAAGTCCCTTCAAACCTCTAAGGTTCTGTGGTTCTGTAAAGTCCCACAAAAACCTATCACGTTAACTGAACACAAAACACAGCTTGCTAGTATCTATACCAATTTCCTAATAAACAGCACTTGGAGTTGAGAGAATAATGCAGAGAACAAGGCACAGAGAGAGAAAGGCACATGGAGGTACTGGGAATGGAGACATCTTGCACTTGAACAAAGAATATAGGGAAATAAAAAAGGCAGATGAGACTCTCTATACATCCTTTCACTCGCACATTGCAAGTGTGAAAAGGATATCCAAGCATCACTTGCCACATGCTCTGAAGAGCAATTTTAAAAGAAGGGAAAAAAAGAAAAAGAAGTTGTCATTTTTTTTGTCACATTCAAGCATTTTACAAGCAACAGAGAAAAAGCTGAAATCGGACAGCGGTACGCAGCAGATGGGCTGCATGGCACTTTATACCCCTAATAGGAGTGACAGTTGCCTTAAGTGAAGGCTTTCTGTAACTAAGTTCTACGCAAAAGGCAATAAATTTATCTTACCAATGCCCACATGAGATGAGAGAATTGCTAATGTCCACTCCAGACAGAAAATCAACCTGCAGGGGTTCAAGATGAATGGTCACATACATCCCCTAACTGGAAAGTTGCTCCAACAAGCCTCAACCTGATCCTTTTCTGCTGGCATCCTCAGAGAGGGAACTCATGGACTTAGGCTGCACTTGGAAGTTGTCCACTGCTTATGGCAATCGAAGCCCAAGCATTTCCTTTTGCTCAGCCAGAATGAACTGAAAGTAAAAACAATTTAGTGGACAGCTGTGAAAGCTTCAGTTGCAGTCACCTCCTCATCATCACCGAGAAGTGTGTGGCAAGGGCCAGGAGAAATCCATGGCAGAGTCTGCTCTTGAGGTATATCTTCTGCCTGGATCAGGAACAGTGTGGCCAGCAGGACAAGGGAGGTTATTCTGCCCCTGTACTCAGCACTGGTCAGGACACACCTTGAGTGCTGTGTCCAGTTCTGGGCCACAAAGTTCAAGAGAGATGTTGAGGTACTGGAACATCTCCAGAGAAGGGCAGCAAGGCTGGTGAGGAGCCTGGAGCACAGCCCTGTGAGGAGAGGCTGAGGGAGCTGGGGGTGTGCAGCCTGCAGAAGAGGAGGCTCAGGGCAGACCTCATTGCTCTCTGCAGGTACCTGAAGGGAGGTTGTAGCCAGGTGGGGTTGGGCTCTTCTGCCAGGTAACAGCAATAGAACGAGGGGACACAGTCTCAAGTTGTGCCGGGGGAGGTCTAGGTTGGATGTTAGGAAGAAATTCTTCCAGCAAGAGTGATTGGCATTGGAATGGGCTGCTTGGAGAGGTGGTGGAATCCCCATCCCTGGAGGTGTTGAAGAAAAGCCTGGATGGGGCACTTAGTGCCATGGTCTGGTTGATTGGCCAGGGCTGAGTCATTGTGTGGGCTGGATGAGCTTAGAGGTCTCTCCCAACCTGCTTGATTCTATAATCTTCTGTGGGGTAGAGTTGAAGCAATTTAATAAGTTGCTTTTCCTTGCTGCTACAACATCCACAGCAGTGCTGGTTTAATGCCCTCATCAAGAGTCTGAGTTTGCTTCAGCACTAAGTCAGTGGAGTTTTAAACCATTTAAAACTGTCAGCACTAAATGCAACTCAGTTGAGACAGCAGAAACCTCTAGCTAAAGGATAGTAAGGAGCAGCTGGTGAGTAGTAACTGCTAAAATTGCCATGCTGACTTTTGAAGCCTCAGGTGCTTTAATTCTTTTTTTCCCCTGCAGTTTTCTGCCTTAGCTGTCATGTAAATTCCATTTTTCCCACTCATGAGACAGGTGTCCTACAGATACCAGCACATTTCTTTGTGTATTGCTGGTTTATTCTCAGTGCATAGACCCTCCTGTGTAGTGAAATGAAGCAAAGGTCTGAGAAAATAGTGAGTAATGATGAACTAAAGGTTGTGCTCTAAAGCATCCTGTCAAAGGGGAGTAAATCAGCCCTCTGCTTAGCCTCCTTGGCCCCTGGGTGCCTACACTGGCTATGTTTCCAGGATAAAATGCTGTCATTTCTCCATGCACCCTCACTTTCTGACACGAAAGCCCGGGCTTGTATGTAAGATGTGTGCTGCAGCATTCTTCTCCCTTCACTGATGTGTCACAAGTGTCACTGAAGTGCATGCACAAGAGCACAGAGCAACATCTCTGGGCCAGCACAGCTGAGGAGCACCAGGACTAGTTCCCCATGTGGCACAAATCTTTGTTCCTTGCTCTAAGTGTGTAATTGAAATCAGGCTGTGCACTGTCTTGTGGAGTTCCCACCAGGGAAGAGGGAGCAAACACTTTACTAGGTGGAACGAATGATCTAACTACAAAGAAATGCAGGCTGAAAAAATGCCAGCTTTAGTTCTTTGCTGATTGTCCTTCTCTGACTCTCCCCTACCCTTGCCTTCAGCAAGCCTTTGCCTCCAGCAAGCTCTTGCCTCATGCTACAGCAGCTCTTCCTTGGATTTCACAGTTTCAGCCATTTGAAAAAAATCTTCCCTTTTCACTCTGCTTTGCCCACTGTGCCCTGGAATTTATTCCCTGTAAAAGAT
The DNA here is from genome assembly GCA_013399775.1 of Semnornis frantzii. Classification (NCBI taxonomy): domain Eukaryota; kingdom Metazoa; phylum Chordata; class Aves; order Piciformes; family Ramphastidae; genus Semnornis; species Semnornis frantzii. Next base: position 1,745 of record VWYK01001412.1, on the reverse strand, counting down.
TTTTTTCGTGTGTTCCTTCAACATTCATCTCTGTTCAAAATGATTCTTCACCATCTGCAGTAAATACGGGAAGTAAATAAGTGCCATGTAAGCAGATGCCCATTCTAGTTTATGTTTTCATATAATTCCATCACAATCCTTTTGTGCCTTGAAACCTGAAAAATACACATTAATAACACATCTGTAGGGTCACAGAAGTATATCTGAAAGTGCCAATTCACTTTTATTTGCACACTATACTGGAGAAGCAAAAGGCCAGAGGCAATAGAAAGAGGAAGACTGAAATGTTTGCAGTTCAGTCTGCCTGTGTCTTTTCAAAAGGCTAAAATTATTATTAGTCTCTCACACAGTAGCCCTATGGATTTGTTTGTGTCTTGAATTGTGAACTTCCTATTTATGGTTCTTCCTGAGCTGTCACTTGCCTTGCTTGCAGAGTCTGTCTGGGAAAGCTGCAAGATGCTTCCTCTGTGGAGTAATTGCAGGAGTTGCTAAATATTATGAACATGATCCCACAACACATTTGGCAGTGCACTACACTACATAAGCTTGTTACCTCTTTGTGTGGGGGATGCCCAGGGGAAAACACCATAAAAGTGCCAAAAGAATAGATACTGATGACATCTGGAAAGAAAAAAACAAATGTTTTAAAAAAACACCTCAATGCAACTGGGAGAACTGGGAAACACTGAATGGAAGCAAAGGTCTGCATGCAATAAATGATTCCAGCAGCTAGGGTGTTAAGAATTCCATCAGGCACTATGGGACTGAAGATAACATTGCAGGGATGGCAGAAACAAGTAGTGGATGAGTTAGAATGACTCATGTGTTTGCAAGCCCTGTGCCCTGTTTTGGGTGTATTTACTCATACAGAGTTTATCTTACGTAGTCCTTGTTCCTTTCATTCATTTTAACCTGCAGGCTGTAAACACATTTGTTATGAAAAGAATAAAATTAGACAAACTCTGTGTGAAGTCCCTGAAAGCTTCCTACAGGATTATTCATCACCTTCCCATTCTCATCACAAAGGCAGTGCACAATTTGTTATTACTGGATAACACAAGAAAGAGAGGAAAATGGGGTGGGGGGGGGGGTGGGGGGTGTGGGGAATCGAGAGAGAGATATGAACAGAGTGGATTTCAGCAAATGGACAAAAGGCAGAAGAAACATAATGGTGGTGCTGGAGGACAAAGGGAAAAGAGAGGAGACATGGGCATGGCAGAGCAATGAGACTCAATTCAACAGGCTCCCTTTAAAAGAACCTTTTCTCTTGCCTCACTACTTTTCCTATTGTGATAAAGTGAGGTTTTAGAGTCACTCTGAAGAGTGCCATGGCAGTGATTATCAGAATGGTCTCATGAGTACTTTTAGCCAAATAGTCTTCAGAAGTTCCTAAGTCCATTTTGTCAGTTCAATGAGAATTTTAATTGACTATTAAAATACAGCATTACACTATAAAGATATTACTACACTGCTGCAGAAATGCCAGCAAATGTGCCATCAACAGAAAAGGCAATTCTCTTCTGTGGGTTTATCAGAACAGCTACAACAGCATAAACAGCCTGCAGCAGCGGTAATTGAGAGAGAAGAGCTTCCCAAATATGCCTTTCCTCCAAACATAAGCAAAATAAAGCAAAAGTCCAATCATTAGAGCATTAATTTTACATGCTTGGGTAGTTTCTCCCTTCCCATTACTGCATAAGCAATAGGTCATATTTGACTGTGTGACACTGTGATGGTTTGGGAGT
>VWYK01001403.1:21113-32165 GCA_013399775.1 Semnornis frantzii | reverse complement strand
CTGTCTTCCTCTTTTCTGGGATGTACTGCTCCTGGGCCTGGAGCAGGTGGTTCTTGAACACTGACCAGCTTTCCTGGGCCCCCCACGTCCTTCTGGAGTTTTTTCCCATGGCACCCTGCCAAGAAGGTCCCTTGAAGAGGCTGAAGTCTGCCCTTCTGAAGTCTAGAGCAGTGAGTTTGCTATGCACCCTCCTTGATGCCCTGAGGATCCTAAACGTTACCATTTCATGCAGCCAAGATTGCCCTTCAGCTTCACTTCACTCANTTATTTCCCATGGCACCCTGCCAAGGAGATCCTTGAAGAGGCTGAAGTCTGCCCTTCTGAAGTCTAGAGCAGTGAGTTTGCTATGCACCCTCCTTGATGCCCTGAGGATCCTAAACGTTACCATTTCATGCAGCCAAGATTGCCCTTCAGCTTCACTTCACTCACCAGCCCCTCCTTGTTGGTGAGGACTAGGTCCAGCATAGCACCTTTTCTTGTGGGTTCCTCTACCACTTGCAGGAAGAAGTTATCATCAGTGCATTCCAGGAACCTCTTAGATTGCTGGTGCTCTGCTGTGTTGTCCTTCCAACAGATGTCAGGGTGGTTGAAGTCCCTCACGAGGACCAGGGTTTGTGAGCATGAAGTTTCTGCTATTTGTAAAGGGTCTCATCTGCTTTGCCTTCCTGATCAGGAGGTCTGTAGCAGACTCCTACTACGATGTCACTCTGACCCTGCAACCATTCCAGGACAGACTGTCTGGGGCTCTAAGCAATCAGCCCTAGTTGCAGATTACATGGGGGTTGGACTGGATGACCATGAAAGTCCCTTCCCACCTAACCCATTCTGCAATTCCATGATTCTACAGGTGAGTGTTTCTCACATGGTGTCACAGAAACCATAGGCATAGCTGAACCCATGGTCCTACCACCACCCACCAGTGCTTCCAAAGCTTCCAGCTTTCCAGACACCTCAAATAAAGGACAACACAAATATATCCTTCAGAGATCTTGGACTGAAGGCCAAGCACCCCTTTGTCCATCATTCCAGCAGCTCTGTCAGCATTTTTATAGCAGAAAACCTAAACTAAGGAGGCCAACCCTTCCCCACAAGCATGACCATGGCTTTCTCATCCCTACAGCACCCAGCAAGCTGATTACTTTCCCTTCTGGCTTGTGTGAAGGACTTGAATGATCCCATGGAGAAAAAAGCTTAGTGTTGTCCATGTGCCAGGCTCCCCAAGACCTGCTTGGGTCTTAATCCTCTTAGAGAGGAGAATTAGGCATTGCTGGAATTTCTCTGCACAGCCTCCATCCCCAGCAGGGTGGGAAAGGCAAGTCTGACCCTGCAAAGGGCAAAATATTCCTGCTGCTGTGTCCACAAGCCTACAGCAGCTCCTGAAGGACCACGAGAACAAAAGAACACCTTACATAAGAGCTAGCTCTTGTGTCTCAAGGACTGCAGAAGGAAGGATTAATTAGGTCATGAAGACAACTAATCTGCGGAGAGGTGGCTTTAAAGCCACAGCTTTGCGGGTTGGGAGTTGAAAAGAATTTTGTTTAAAACCAAAAATTCCACCTAGATAGAACCACAGAATGCTAAGGTTGGAAAGGACCTCAGGGATCATCTAGTTCCAACCCCCTGCCATAGGCAGGGACACCTCCCACTAGTACAGGTCACTCAAGTCCTCATCCAATCCGGGCTTGAACACCTCCAGGGAGGGAGCGGCCACAACCTCCCTGAGCAACAGGTTTTTATATGGAGGTGGTGCACCTTCTGGAGATGGTTTAGTGGTCATGGGGGGATGGGTTGATGGTTGAAGTTGATGATCTTAGAGGTCATCTCCAACCAAAACAATTCTATGATCTTAGAGGTCTTCTCCAACCAATATGATGCTATTATTCTGTTCTTTACTGCTACACAAAGATTCATAGAATGGTCTGGGTTGGAAGAGACCTCAAAGATCATCTAGTTCCAAACCTTCTGCCATGGGCAGGGACACTTTTCACTAGACCAGGTTGCCCAAGGCCTCATTCAACCTGGCCTTGAACACCTCGAAGGAGACCTCCCTGGGCAACCTCACCACCTCACTGTGAAGAATTAAATTGTTGAGCTGATATACATCAGCTGACCTCCAAACCTCTTTGTCCAAACAGATGGCAATGACCTGAGCTTTGAAGAAAGAGTGACCGAAAATTAAGAGGTTTGCAAATACGAAAATCTGGAGAAATTAGTTTTACTTCTTATTTGAGGAGTCAGAGCACACAGATCACAACAGGCTGCCCAGGCCAGTGGTGCAGGCCCATCACTGGAGGAGTTTCAAAGCCATGTAGGTGATGTGCTGAGGCACATGAGTTGTGACCTGGCAGTGCTGGGTTAAGGGTAGGACTCAATGCTTGGAGGTCTTTCCCAACCCTAATGACTCTGTGATTCTATTTTCATTCTTTTGCAGTGTGAAGCTACTTGAGTCACTCACTCCGAGCACATTGAAGTGCTGGAATGTGTCCAGAGAAGGGCAATGAAGCTGATGAAGAGTCTGGAGAACAGGCTTGGTGAGGAGCAGCCAAGGGACATGGGATGGGCTCGGTGTGGATAAAAGGAGGCTGGGGCAGAGACTTTCTGGCTCTCTACAACTCCCTGAAAGGAGGCTGGAGCCAGGTGGGGATTGGTCTCTTTTCCCAAGGAACAAGCGACAGGACAAGAGAAAATGGCCTCAAGCAGCACCAGGGGAGGTTCAGGTTGGACAAGAGGAACAATGTCTTCTCCAAAAGGGTTTTCCAGGCCTGGGCCAGGCTGCCCAGGGCAATAGTGGAGTCCCCACTCTTGAAGGGCTTTCAAAGCCATGGAGACATGGTGTTGAGGGACACAGTTTGGTTGGTGACCTGGGTTAATGCTTGGTTAATGTTGACTTAATGGTTGGACTTAATGATCTCAAAGGTCTTTTCCAACCAAACCTTTTCCAATCCAACCTGATTCTTCTCCCCATTATCATCTCCCTGCTCCTCATGCTTCTTTTGCAGCCTTCCTCAGCCCAGGAGGACTCGATGTGCTGTTTAGAATGTGCTACTGCTCAGCCCTAGAAGGAAGATGATGAAGATGCACATCAAGGGGTACTAACGGGATTCATCCACCTGTCCTTCAGCCACCCTGGGACCAGAAGTCTTCCACCTTGCCTGTCAGTCTAGAGTTTTCATTAGCAGGGGAATATAACATGGTCATGAGCTAATTAGCTGGGATTGTTGATGCCATAGCAGGAGGCATTAAGTGCCATGGGTGGAGGAGAATTCCCCAAAGGTGCTCCAAGTTCTTTCAACCATGGATCAGGAGCAAAGAGGATGACATCAGCCAGGTTGATCAGCCATTAGTCCTCCTAGATGACAGTGATCAAATATTCCCTGCTGGGCAGCTAACAGATGGGCTTGTAAGACTCGTTGGTTCAAGTCTTGCGTGGATGATGTCCCATCCATCACACACCTCTAGGAGACCCCATCATAGACCTCTAGGAGATGTCTAATGGGTAACACCAGCTTAAAATATGAGGCCCAAGATGATAATGCTCCAAATATAACTCAGGTGGCTTTCAATGTGCAAGCAAAGCCTGGCTGATGTCTCTCTGGAGAGCACATGGCATTAACATTCCTCAATTTCTCCTAAAAGCCCTTTTTGGTGTAGGAATGCAGCAGTTGCAGGGATGATGGGCCATCCAGGTTGTCCTCAACCTTGGCATGCTCCTCCAAGCCTCTGAAGGAGGTATTGTTCCTCTGTTCCTCATGAACATGAAGGCTTTTCTAGTGATACCTAAGAAAACTCATGGTGGAGTATGATCAAGAGCTCTCAGATGGGTCTTTATATTGGTTCCTTCAAGGCAGCATGAAAGAAGTAACCCAAGAGCCAGAAAAGCAGGGAAAGGCAATAAGGAACAGTAACTACTTCCATAGGAACCAAAGTGAAGCCATCTCAGATGAATCTTCAGTTGGGTTTCTCCAAGAGAAGGAGAAACAACCCAAGAAAGGAGAGAAAGGAGACAACGAGCAGTCACTTGCTGGACAGGAACCAGAGGGAAGCAATCTCAGATGCATCTTCAGGTTGGTTCCTCCAAAGCAGCATGAAAGAAGAAGCAACCCAAGAGTGAGGAAAGGAGGGAAAGGAGATCAAAACAGTCACTTGTTCCAAAAGAACCAGGATGAAACCACCAGACTGCATGCAGCTTTCACTGGTTGTGTGCTCTGCACTGGATTACAACCTCCAGCAGATGCATCTTCTGGAGATGAGCACCTACCCTCAACCAGTTTTTATCCAGCAAAAAATACTCTCTCCTTACTTCTCCTAATTGAGAGCATCTTTGATGACCTCTCATTACTCCTGAAAAGCCACAAAGCTCAGAACCAGCTCCTGGAGTGATACATTCAGATAAAAGAGGACACTGGAAGGTGAGGTGTGACACTGGTCATCATCTCAAGGTTGCACAGTTTCCTGTAAGGGAAAAAGGCCCATTTCCACCAGAAGACTTGTCTTCAGGACTTCCTTCTGCTGCCTTTTTGTGACCAAGTCAACATGCTGAATGCTTGTTGATCGTTAGATGTTTGATTTCTACATGCTGAAAGTTTGAGGAACTCAACAAAAGGTTTTTCACAGACATCTATCATACTATCATAGAAGCATTTAGGTTGGAAAAGACCTATAAGATCATCAAGTCCAACCTTCTACCCAACAGCTCCATGACTATGTCCTGAAGTGCCACATCTACCTACTTTTTTGAACACCTCCAAGGATAGTGACTCCCATCATCTCCCTGGGCAGCCTGTTCCAATGCCTCCCTCCTCACAACCTTCATAGATTGCTCCAGGAATGAAGGTTCAGTTGTCTGCACTGAAAATGATACATGTGCCAAGAAGACACAATGACTCGAGCACCTCCATGGGACAAAACACCACCATGCTGGTTCAGGTTCTCCAAGGAACAAGCATGAAGGCTTCTAAATAGAGCTGCACAACCACCCAATGTGTCCAGATGAATCAAGCTTCCAGAACCAATCTTTGGTCTGGTTCCAGGGACTTCAGAAGACCCAAGAAATGTAAAACAAACCAAAACCACTCAGTAAACCCAACCTCTCCAGTGAGTTCTCATAAGTATGGCTAAAAAGACCAAACAGGAGGTTGATCACTTGGTACAAGATTCACAGAATCAGAGAATTGTTTGGGTTGGAAAAGACCTTTAAGATCATGGAGTCCACCCATCAACCATTTCACAGACTCCACCAGGAAGACCATAGAAGACAAACTTATGGCCTGCAAAGATCACTGCTGCTCTTCCAAAGACTCCAGTTTCATGCACAATGGAAGAGTTTCTCCTCCCCCTCTACTCTGCCCTAGTTAGGCAATAGCTGGAGTCCTGAGTCCAGTTCTGGGCTCCCACTTCAAGAGAGACAGGGAACTATTGGAGAAAGTCCACTGGAGGCTCCAGAGATGCCGAGGGGCCTGGAACATCTCTATGAGGAGGAAAAGCTGAGAGCCCTGGGGCTGCTGAACCTGGAGAACAGCAGCCTGAGAGGGGATTTGTTCAATGCTTAGCAAGAGCTAAAGGGTGGGGGGCAAGAGGATGGGGCCAGACTCTTGTCAGTGGTGCCTGGTGACAGGACAAGAAGCAAGGGGCAAACCTGGAAAACAGGAGGTTTCATCAGGAGAAACTTCCTTGTTGTGAGGGTGGTGGAGCACTGGAGCAGGCTGCCCAGAGAGGTTGTGGAGTTTCCTTTGTCTGGAGAGATTCCAACCCCACCTGTGCATTGTGATCCTGTGCAAGCTGCTGTGGGTGCCTCTGCTTTAGCAGGGTTGTGTGGACTGGATGATGTCCAGAGGTCCCTTTCAACCCCCACCATGCTGGGATTCTGGGGTTCTACTCCACGATACATAGAGAAGAAAACCTGCCAACCCTTTTTCCGTGCCTTCCCTCCAACACTCCAAAGTACTCGGCAGAACTGGTAGATCCTTGAGGAGAATGTGTGAGGAACCCTGTGGTGGCAGCGGCTGATGTCCCTCACCTGAGCTGTAGCTGTCTGTGGAGGACTGCGAGATGGAGCGGGACAGCGAGCGGCGCCCAATCTTCGTCGGGCGCTTGTTGAATTCTTGCTTTTGGTCAGCGAATTGGATCTGTTGAGAGAAAAGAATCATTCCATGAAGAGTCAAAGCCCAATATTCTGACAGAATCATAGAATGGTTTAGGTTGGAAGGGACCTCAAAGATCATAGAGTTCCAACCCCCCACCATTGGCAGGGACACTTCCCACTAGAATGGGTTGCTCAAGGCCTCATCCAACCTGGCCTTGAACACCTCCAGGGAGGGAGCAGCTATAACCTCCCTGAGCAACCTGGGCCAGTGTCTCAACACCCTCACTGTAAAGAATTTCCTCCTAACATCCAGTCTAAATCTCCCCTCTCCCAGTTTAAACCCATTACTCCTCACCCTGTCGTTACAAGACCTTGTAAACTGTCCCTCCTCAGCCCTCCCGTAGGCCCCCTTCAGATACTGGAAGGCTACTATAAGGTCTCCTTGAAGCTTTCTCTTCTCCAGGCTGAAGAGCCCCAAGTCTCATAGCTTGTCCTCACAGGAGACGTGCTCCAGCCCTCTCAGCATCTTTGTGGCCCTAATACAGAAGATGGATCCCACGAAACCAAAGCCTGATGTGGACAATTCCACCATTCCAGTTCCTGGAGGAATGGCAATGTAGATTCCTTCTATGACATACAAAAGGCAACAATAAAACCATTTCAAGGAAGGGTCTGAGCTGTCAGTTGGACTCCACGGTAAGGAACATGAGATTGGAGGCATCACCCAAGGCATTTGTAACTGTTGGGAGATTGGAGAACACAAGGATGGAAGAACATTTAAGCTAAGAGCTAACTTCCACAGATTTGCAGAATGGTTTGCGTTGGAAGGGATCTTAAAGATCATCCAGTTTCAACTCCCCTGCCATGGGCAGGAACACCTTCAACTAGAACAAGTTGCTCAGGGCCTCATCCAGCCTGGTCTTGAGCATCTCCAGGGAGGGAATACAGCTCAAGAAACGAAGGCTGAGGTGCATAAATGAAGCCATGGGTAGATGGACCAAATGTGATTGTTCAGGTTGGAGAGAATTGTGGAATCACCATGGTCACGATTTGGGATGAATCTCCAGGTATCCTGCACCCAAGAAGGGCACAACCCCCTGCACCAGTACACGTGAGGGGTAACCTGCTAGGAAGCAGCTCCAAGGGAGAAGGACCTGGGAGTGCTGGTGAACAATAAGGTCATCATGACCCAAGAAGGCCATTGTGACCAAGAAGGCCAATGGTCTCCTGTGGAGCATAGAGAAGAGTGGGGCTAGTAGGTTGAGGGAGGTTCTCCTCCCTCTCTACTCTGCCCTAGGGGGCCATAGTTGGAGAACTGAGTCCACTTTTGGGCTTCCCAGTTCAAGAGACTGTGAGCTACAGGAGAGAGTCCAGAAGAGGCTCCCAAGATGCTGAGGGGCCTGGGGCATCTCTGTGAGATGGATAGGCTGAGAGCCCATGGGGCTGTGGGGCTGGAGAAGAGCAGCCTGAGAGGGCATCTGATCAACACTCAGCAAGAGCTAAAGGAGTTCTGGAGGCCAAGAGGGTGGGGCCAGACTCTTGTCAGTGGTGCCCAGCAACAGGACAAGGAGCAGTGGGCACGCACTGGAACCCAGAAGGTTCAATCAGGAGAAACATGTTGCCTTTGAGGGTGGTGGAGCCCTGGAGCAGGCTGCCCAGAAAGGTTGTGGAGTTTCCTTGTCTGGAGAGCTTCCAACCCCACCTGGCAACTGTGATGCTGGGTAAGCTGCTGTGTATGACCCTGCTTTAGCAAGGGGGTTGGATTGGATGATCTCCAGAGGTCACTTCAACCCACCCCCACCTCACTAGGATTCTGTGAAACTGGAAGCAGAACTTTCATCCGCAAATTTCCTTGGACTTTGTTATGACCATAAACCAACTCGAGCTGGTATATGACAGGGTTAAATAATTACATCTCTGAACTATTGAACACCATCTACTGTGTCCATTAACAAACCCCTTGAGGGATTTGGACAAGTTTGGTCCATTTGAAGAAGTTATCCAATCTGGAAGAATTTGATCTCCACCTGGGAACTCAAATTCAAGTTTAAGTAGTAGCACTTGACATTGTACTTTGAATGAGCTGATGATGCTGCAGAGCCTGTACCTTCTTCTGGGGAACAATAAGCAGTGAAAAAAAGCGATAGAAGTCTTGGGTGGCTCATTTAGAGTCAACCCAAGGCTGACCTGGTGCAAGGGCATTCACAGTAGGCTGGTGGGGAGGAGAGAAAGGACTCAGGAGAGGATTTGCTGCAGCACCTGGGAGCTCTGCTAATCTTAAAGCAAACAACAGAACAGGAAAAGGAGAAGGAAAGACCTAGGGGAGGAAAAAAAAAAAAAACAAAAACCAAATAACCCAGGTCCAGCTCACATTACACTGGAAAAGTCTGTGGTGGATTAACACCTCCGGGCCTGGAGCAGGCTGGAAACCCAACAAAGGGTGAATGACTTATAACGGACAAGAAGGGCAATGGTATCCTGGGGTGCATTAAGAAGAGTGTGTTGAGCAGGTCAAGGGATGCTCTCCTCACCCTCTACTCTGCCCTGCTGAGGCCCCACCTGGAATACTGCATCGAGTTCTGAGCTTCCCAGTTCAAGAAGGACAGGGATCTACTGGAGAGAGTCCAACAGAGGGCTGCAAGGATGATGAAGCAACTGGAGCATTGCCTTATGAAGAAAGACTGAGAAACCTGGGGCTTTTTAGTCTGTAGAGGAAAAACTGAGAGGAGATCTAATAAATGTATATAAATATCTGAGGGTTGGGGGTCAGGAAGGAAGGGACAGGGACAGACAGCCTCTGCTCACTTGTGCCCTCTGATAGGACAAGGAGCAATGGATGCAAACTACAGCACAGGAAGTTCCACCTCAACATGAGAAAGAATTTCTTTACTGTAAAGAGTACTGGAACAGGCTCCCCAGACCCATCTGGACACCTTCCTCTGCGACCTGCAACAGATCATATGGTCCTGCTCTGGCATGGGGGTTGGACTCGAAGACCTCCAGAGGTCCCTTCCAACCCCTAACATCCTGTGATCCTGTGAACATTTTCCTTTCCCCACATCATCTCATCTAGGACATTCAACATGATGACTTCATCTCATTCGGGACACTCAACACAAGCACTTCAAGCAATAACAGTGATAACTGCATCCAAAGCTCTCCAAGTTCACATCCAAGATGGCCAAGGACATACCAAGGAGCCAAATTATGAACCAAATTAGGTAGAACTAAAGTGGAATTGAAAATAGACCCTGCCCTCAGCCCCTTCAAGGGTTTGAGCCCTTTAAATGCAACTATAAGATGGGTTTAGCTTTAGCTGCACAAAACGCCAGAGGTGGAGAACATCGGAAAGGGGCCAGGGTCAAGGTTCAAGTCTGCTCTTTGATGCTTCACCAACATCTTTTGGCTTCAGCCTTCGAGCAGGCAAGAAAAGATGCTGGAATTTGATTTAAGTCATCTGCTGTACCCACCTTCATTCAGTGACAGGTTTTGTATCACACAAACACGCAAAGGGTCCGCCAGGAAGATACACTCAAGCCAGTATACACAACACACCTTTATTTTTTAGTTGATATCTCAGCACTTGATCCAACCAGGAGAAAAAAACAGCCCTTGCTCACTCAAACCAAAACTCCACTTTAAATCTCCACCAAACAGCACAAGGTGACCAACAGCATGACATGTCACCTTCCAACCTGTCTGGAAAGATGAGGACATTCAAGATGGGTACAAGGAGAGCAATAGAGTTGGATCATTGCATCCAAGCTCTCTTGGGAAAAGTCTGGTTTAGACAAGATGTCTCAGCAAAATTCCGTCTGAAAAGGACCTTGTCCAGCTAGATCTTAAAGAACTCTGCAGAGGCTGACGCTGTGAAGCCTTTCAGATCTGCAGCTTCATGGATTTAGGAGTCAGACCTGCTCTGCAGCTACACAAGTCCCACTGCTTTCAGCTTCCAGCAGGAGAAGAACAAGGTGTAGAATCTCACCTCCAGAGGTACAAAGGGTTAATGACTTCTAAATACAGATCCAAGGCTCATCACATTTCAAACGCTTCGTCCTGAGGTTTACACCGCAAAGAGCTGCTCTATGCTACTTCACTGAGCAAAAATAAAGGTCTCGTCATCCCAGGATTTACCTGAGCAAGCTCCCTGCTCTCAAACCCATTATGCCCTCCACCATGGTGTTCTGAAGAACAACCCCAAAGTAACACATCTGGCTCAAGATTTCATCCTTTCAAGCCTCCTGCCCCTGAGAGAAGACGAAGAGAAGTTCATAGAATGGTTTCGGTAGGAAAATATCTTTAAGATCATTGAGTCTAACCAAGTTCTCTGGAGATGGGGATCTTCTCCCAGCAGGTGGATGTGGCTAGCTCCATAAGTGATTGGGGGGGAATGGTGAGGAAAAGTAGTGGAAAGAAAAAGGTGGGGTGGAAAGAAAAACGGGAGTTAGGCTACTAAAGGCCACCCTCACCTGGGCTTTAATCCCCGAATCGCCGTTGACATTGTACTTCTTCTTGTTGAGCATGACAGCATCACCGGCACCTTCTTGGCACCTTCTCCCACCGGGACAAGGGCTGCCCCCCCCTTTATACCTCCCAGTTTAGCTGCTCTGGTTTCAGCCTAGGGGTGGAGGGAGGGAGAAGGGAAAGGAGGAGGGAGGGAAGGGTAAGGGTTGGGATTTGCAGATTCCTCGGGCTGGGCTGTTGTGTTTTTCGTATGCTTGCTGCTGTTGGCAAAGGAGGACCCCAAGAGTTAATGAGGCGTCCTGCACCAAACAAGTCCTGCTTCTGTTTTCTGCCAGCTTGACAGGGTTTTGCTTGACCCCAGGATGGTTTTTTAACGTGCACAGAACAATGGCTTATTTATATAACCAGAACATTTCCCTGCTCACCATAATTAACTTGCTAATTAGGTTCTTTTCAATACACCCCCCCCCCCCCCACCCCCTTCCCCTTTCCCCCGGGCCGGCTGA
>VWYK01001403.1:0-21060 GCA_013399775.1 Semnornis frantzii | reverse complement strand
CCTCCACGGAGCCTCATTAGAAGAAAATTAACTAATGAATGACTAAAACAACCAAGTGATTTGTTGGATGCTTAAGTGGTTTTTAATGAGGTGGGTCCATCCCCCACGGCAGCAAGTGCAAAACTCTGTCTTTGGAAAGGTCCAGGCTCCAAGACCCATCCTCCTGTTCCCCACCAGATCATTCATTCCTCATGGAATCCCAGAGTGGGTTTGGGTGGAAGAGACTTTGAAGATCATCAAGTCCAATCAGTAACCAGTACTGCCAGGTCGCCACCAAATCATGGACCTGAGAAACACATCTACATGGCTTTGAAAGCCCTCCAGGGATGAGGACTCTATTACCTCCCTGAGTAGCCTGGGCCAGGCTTTGATGACCCTCAAGGGGAAGAAATTGTTCCTTGTGTCCAACCGGAACCTCCCCTGGTGAAGCTTGGAGCCATCTCCTCTTGTCCTGTCACTTATTCCTTGGGAAAAGAGACCAATCCCCACCTGGCTCCAGCCTCCTTTCAGGGAGCTGGAGAGAGCCAGAAGGTGTCCTCTCAGCCTCCTTTGCTCCAGGATGAACCACCACAGGTCACTCAGCTGCTCCTCATTCCTGTTATCCAGACTCTTCACCAGCTTAAATTGTCCTTCTCTGGCCACACTCCAGTACTCAATGCCATTCTTGAAGTGAAGGCACAAAACCAAACCCAGTACTCAAAGTGTGGCTTCCTCGTCGGTGCCCAGTCCAGGGGTACAATCCCTGCACTGCTCCTGCTGGCCACACTCTTGCTGATCCAGGCCAGGATGCTGGTGGCCTCCTTGGCCACCTGGGTACACACTGGCTCATCTCCAGCTGACTGTTGACCAACTCCCCCAAAGAGCACAAAGCTCTTTTCCAAGAGGTTATTCCACGATGATATTTAAATCAAGAAAACAAAAACAACCCTCTTTTTTTTTTTCAGTCTTAGACATTGAAGTAAGAACTTCAATGATCTAAGTATGCTCAAAATAAAGTTCTTTCCTGTCCCTCCACTCCACAGCTCAGGTGTCCTCTGCAAGTTGTGTGTCATCTGGCCCAATCTTCACACAAAAAGCTGGAGAACAATTATCAGTCCTAGCAAAATTCAAGTTCTCACTGTCAGGTACTAACCCATGTGTGACTAGAGTGACTTCTACTTGGCCTTGTTGGCCTTCAAGTGAGCTCATGTGAATCTCCTGAGGCTCAACAAGGCCAAGAGTAAGGTCCTGCACATGGGCTAAGGCAATCCCTGGTATCATTCCAGCCTGGAGGATAAAGGGCTGGAGAGCTTTGTGGAGAAAGACTTGGGGGTGCTGCTGGGTGAAAAGCTGGACTTCAGCTGGCACCATGAGCTCGCAGCCCAGAGCCAGCCTGCCCTGGGCTGACCCCCAGCAGTGTGGACAGCAGGTGCAGGGAGGGGATTCTGCCTCTCTCCTGTGCTCTGCTGAGACCCCACCTGCCGTGCTGGGGCCAGCTCTGGAGTCCCCATTACAGGACAGACATGGACCTGTTGGAGTGGGACTAGAGGAGGACACAGCAATGATGGGAGGGCTGGAATTCCTCTCCTGTGAGGCCAGGCTGAGAGAGCTGGGGCTGTTCAGCCTGGAGAAAAGAAAGTTCCAGAGAGACCTTGTGGTGGCCTTCCAAGACTTAAAGAGGCTGAGAAGAAATCTGGGGACAGACTTCTGAGTAGGGCCTGTTGTAACAGAACAAGGGGTGATGTGTTGAAACTACAAGAGGGAGATTGAGACTGGAGAGAAGGAAGATGTTCTTCATGACGAGGGTGGTGAGGTCCTATCCCAGGTTGCCCAGACAGATGGGAGATGTCGCATTTCTGGAACCATTCCAGGTCAGGTTTGATGTGGCTCTGAGCAATCTGCTCTAGTTGCAGATGTTCCTGCTGACTGCAGAGGGGTTGGACTGGATGACTTTGAGAGATCTCTTCCAACCCAAACCATTCCAAACCAAACTATGAAACCCTGCTTTTTCATCACGGTTGGAGCTCAACCTCCCTCCCTGTGTCAGCTCAGCCATGGTGTAGGCTTTGAACATTTACTGTCTAAAACTTGTTAAATGGAACCTTAAAGTCTGGAAACAGCTCCAACACCCACCCCTCCAACCCCCATTGCTTGAGCCATGTGGAAGAGCAACCATCTTTGTAAAGTCTCTGAACTTCTGAACCCTGCCAGTGCTGTGGTTTGGTCTTCACATTAATCTTTAGCCAAAGATCTTCATTTTTCAAAGGTGAAAAATGGAGAAGATAACAATACTCTGTGTAATCAGATCACACAAGTTCACGAATCCACCTGCAACAAACCTGGTAAATAAAGAGCAAGTCATGAAGCAACTTCAAAGCCATCCATGAAACAGCAGGTCAAGACTCTGGTCTCCAAGAGGTACTGCTGCTTGGTTTTTAGTGTGACAAAAGTCTTCTTGCAGTGGAAAACCATCTCTGATGCTAAGTGATCCAATGAATTTACAAAATTTTGAAGCTGTGATTAAACCAGAGAGGATGCAAAAGACTGTTCTGGTGTTCCACCAGGCTGGCAGCTCCCAGATAACCTTCTCCTCCTGCCCTCTCATCTCTATTCATGAAGGAAAAGCTGGTTTCCTCCGACCTACCAAACCAGACACTTCATCTCCTGCTCTGCTTTCCTCCTGTGAAACTGGAGATGTGTATGGAGACACCATTTGAAACACAACAGAGAACTGCTCCCTTTCTGTGGTATCAGTGATGCCTTCACTCTCCATGCTTGCAGAGGTGGTGGTGGAATCACTGTCCTTGGAAGTGTTCAAGAAACATGTGGACATGGCACCTGGGGACATGGTTTGATGGCTCTGGTGGTTTTACGCCAATGGTTAAGATCTGATGATCGTAGGTGTTTCTTCCAACCAAAACAATTTCTGTGATTCTCTGATCTACAACCATCAGCTTTATCAATCCAGACAGATTCTCCTCTCTTAACCCACCTCCTGAGCTTAGATAATATCACTGCAAGAAAGGGACTGAACAGTTTGGGTTGGGAGGGATCTTGAAGATCATCTAGCTCCATTCTCCTCATGGGGGTGGGGGTGGTGGAACTAGATGATTTCAAGGTCCCTTCCAACCTGCCTTACATTAATGAGTAATCCTGACAATGTTGCTCACTGAGCCAGAACTCCAGCTGGAGCTCCAAGTATTTAAGATTCCAGTTCTCCAGCCAAAAGGTCACATGGAGATGGACTGTGGGATTAACCCAAATTTAACCCCTCAGTATCCTCCTCCTGAAAATGCACCTTGAGAACCTGCAGGTGAAGGCTGATTTTACCAACAGGATGTAGGACAGAATGGATGAGAATGAAAAGTCACTCTTCTGGTTAGAATTTCAAGCCATTGAGTCTTGAAGACCTCACACCAGTGGTGGACCCATCATTTCTAAGGGTTTCTAACTCATGTTCAGCATTGGCCTGAGGTTCTGCTGAGTGCAAACAGCACTAAATCACCCCAAATCTATTAGATTTTCCTAGGACTGAGACCAGTTTTGGTCCTCGGATCTTCGAGATGAAGACTGAACCACAGAGTGGGTCTATTAAGTCATTGAACCTCACTCTAATAGCTGAGGCTCAATCTTGGGTCACCTCTTGTCAAAAAATTAACCCTCCATGGTCCACAACAGCAAAGCTACAGGTGGAAAACCTGGATATGAAGCTAGAAGCTCTTGCAACACAGAATCACAGCGCTGATGCCAGCTCTGAAGTTGTCAGGATAGACATGGACCTGTTGGGAGTGGGGCCAGAGGAGGCCACAGTAATGCTGGGAGGGCTGGAAGCCCTCTGCTGTGAGGCCAGGCTGAGAGAATTGGGGTTGTTCAGCCTGCAGAAGAGAAGGCTCCAGGGAGACCTTGTGCTGGCCTTTCAGGACTTAAAAGGCTTGGATTGAAGGGACCTTCAAAGGTCATCTAGTTCAACCCTGCTGCAGCCATCAGGAACATCTGCAACTAGAACAGGTTGCTCAGAGCCCCAAACAACCTGACGTGGAACATTTCCAGGGATGGGACATCTACTCACCCTCCCACCTGGGACTGTGTCTTAGCACCCTCACCCTCTCATAGGGAGGAAAAATTCAGGTCCCACAACTGCACACCAAAGTTTTTCCCTGATTACTCCAGGCACAGTTTCCAAAACCCCAAATCTCCATCAAAACTCTGCAAAACCAACCTGCTGCAGATCTCCCAACCATCCAAGTCAGAGAATATAGAACCACAGAATTACAGGGCAGAAGAGATGTTGAAGATCTCAAGCCCAACCCTTAACCCAGCACTGCCAGGTCACCACCAAACCATAGCCCTCAGCACCACAACTACATGGCTTTGAAACCCCTACAGGAACGGGGACTCCATCAGCTCCCTTGGGAAGAAATCATTCCTTATCTTCAAGCCAAACTTTCCCTGGAGCAACTTGAGGCCATTTCCTCTTTTCCTACTGCTTGTTCCTTGGAAAAAGAGACCCAAGGCTGGCTCCAACCTCCTTTCTGGGAGTTGTAGAAAGCCGGAAGGTCTCCTCTCAGCCTCCTTTGCTCTACAATGAACAACAAATCTGCTCTCCAGACCCTTCAGCTGCTTCATTGCCCTTCTCTGAACATGCTTCAGCCCTTCAATGTCCTTCCTGGAGTGAGTGGCTCAAAACTGAACCCAGTACTCAAGGTGTGGCCTCTCTAGTGCCCAGTACAGGGGCATGATCCCCACTCTGCTCTTCCTGGCCACACTCTTGCTGATCCAAGCCAGGATGGTGGTGGCCTTCTTGGCCACCCAGGTACACACTGGCTCATCTTCAGCTGCTGTTCACAAATCCCCACAGGTCCTTTTCCACTGGGCAGTTTCTAGCTACTCTGCTCCCAGCCTGAAGTACTCCTGCGGTTGTTGTGACCCAAGTGGGGGACCCAGCACTTGGCATTGTTGAACCTCTTCCCAGTGATCTCATCCCATCCATCGAGCCTGGCCAGATACCTCTGTAGAGCCTCCAGCTGATCAACACTCTCACCCAACGTGGTGTCATCTGCAGACTGACTGAGGGTGCCTTCATGCCCTCATTCAGACCACTAATAGTCATTAAAGAGAACTGGCCCCAGCACTGAGCCCTGGGGAACACCACCTGTGACTAGTTGTCAGCTGGAGTTATCTCCATTCCCCACCACTGTTTAAGCTTGGCCATCCAGCCAGATTAAACTCAGGGAAGTGTCCACCTCATTGTACCTTAACCTGATTTGTGCAGCATTGCAGAAGGGACCTGGTTTTATTCCTCAATAACAGTTTTTTTGGTTTTTTTTGTTTTGCAGGGTTGGTTATTTGGTGACTAATAAGAGGTTCACCACAGTCAATGCGGGACCTTGCTAAGAACATTAAGACCTAAAAGACTGTTTGAAATAATGGCCTTAAAGATAATGAGCAATTTAAAGCTTAGGCTAATTATTCCTTGAAATGTGGCTGTTCATTCCCAGGTTGTCCTGAGAAACCCCATAAAATGCAAATCGGTCTCGTTAAAGTCCTGATTAAAACCATGGCTGGAGGACACAGCCCTGAGCCCTTAGTAGAGAGTCTGATGCTGACACGGCTTTAAATCATCCTGTGCACCAGCAGAGGTGAGGGCTGGGCTGCTGGGAAGCAGGACCTGGGAGGGCTGGTGGACAACAAGGTCACCATGAGCCAGCAAGGTGCCCTCGTGGCCAAGGGTCTCCTCAGGGACATGAAGAAGAGTGGAGTCAGCAGGTTGAGGGAGGTTCTCCTCTCCCTCTGCTCTGCCCTGCCCTAGTCAGGCCACATCTGGGAACAACTCTGGGCTCCCCAGTTCAAGAGAGACAGGGAACTACCAGTGGGAGTCCAAGGGAGACTGGGAAGGTGCTGAGGGGCCTGGAGCATCTATGTGAGAAGGAAAGGCTGAAAGACCTGGAGCTGTTGAGTCTGGAGAAGAGCAGCCCGAGAGGGGATCTGCTCAATGCTCAGCAAGAGCTAAAGAGTGGGGGGCAAGAAGATGGGACCAGACTCTTGTCATTGCTGCCAAGCGACAGGACAAAGGGCAAGGGGCACAAACTGGAACCTAGAAGGTTCCTTGAGAAGCAACTTTTTGTCTTTTGAGAGTGGTGGATCCCTGGGGCAGGCTGCCCAGAGATGTTGTGGAGCCTTTGGAGAGATTCTAACCCTGCCTGGCCATTGTGATGTGGTTCAACCTGCTGTGGGTAGCCCTGCTTGAGCAGAAGGGGTTGGACTGAACAATCTCCAGAGGCCCCTTCCAACCCTCACCATGCTGAGATTCTGGGACAAGTCAAAGCGGTGTAACCCAAATCTTCCGGGCAGCCACACAAGCACAGGGAAATTGTCACAGCCATAAGAAATAAAGGTCTGTTTAACTACAGCTCCTGTCATCGGCTCCTGACCCCACCAAATTCACAAAGAAATTCTGGAGGAGGACAGACCCATAGGGAGAGGTTCGTGGCTTCTTTTTTAAGAACTTCACACTTTACCAATTAGTACCCAAAATAAAATAAAATGAAATAAAATCTACCATTGAAACACTAAAGAAAGTTGTGGATGATGCAGTTTATCACTTCTAACCCTCAGATGTGAAATTCATCTCCTCACCTTTGATAGAAATGGGACATCACTTGAAGGAAAGCTGGAAGAACATAAAAAAATGGGTGAGGAGCAGAATGCTAAACCCTAATTTTCCAGAAATCAAATCCCTAAAGTTTAATAATTCAACAGTGGAGGGTGGATGAAGTTGGATATTAAAGGAAAACAATGAAGCTGGACTCAAATCACCACACAGGGACTCTATTTGTAGACCAAGATTGAGACTACCTTTAGAGAAGCACAAGAATATCAACTTCTTCTTATAGCCAACCAAGTATTTTTAGAAGAACTATCAAGAGGGACAACTTCAAAAATAGAAATGGATGATGTGAGCCAAAAGCTAAGAAGGTAGAACAAATATTGACACAGAATTTCAGTCTTTCTGAAGTCTCATGAACATTTTTGGACCACAAGACACCACACAGATCCTTAGGGGACACATAAAGCCAACCTCTAGAGAAACAACCTTCTGTCCTTCAGGCATTGCTTGGTTTTTGGAACAAGGTCATGGTATTTTTAGCTGCTTTGGGACTTTTGGTCGCTATTCTAAGCTCTTTAACCACCAAAATGAAGTGGAGCAGCACAACATGTCTGGAGTTTTAGAGGTTTTATTCCAACCACAGAACAAATAGATGATAAAAGTGAAAGTAGCCCAAAAGTCAGTATCTGCTGGGCTGGTCCTGAAGGAATCCATCCAAATTCCTCAGAACACAGTAAAGTTTCTCCCACTCCTCTTCGCTTGTCCCAAATTGCTACAAAAATTAGTTCTTTACATAACACATCTGCAAGGTGAGGGTGACCCATGGAGGACCACTCTCTCTGCCACTTGACCACTGTCAGTCAGGCTGGAGAACGGTGCTGGGCTGGCAGGGGGAGATGTCTGACTATCATTAGTACTGGACTTTAACAACCCAACTAAATGCCATCTCATCCTCATGTGAAGCAGCAAGATCTGATCTCCTTCCAAAAATTAAGCAGCAATCAGCTGGCCAAGTGCTAATTAAAACACAATCAGAGAATCCTTTAGGTTGGAAGAGACCTTGAAGATCATTCAGTCCAGTCATTAACCCAGCATTGCCAGGTCACCACTAAACCATGTCCCTCAGCACCGCATCTCCACAGCTTTGAAACCCCTTCAGGGATGGGGACTCTCCACCACTGCCCTAGGCAGTTTCTTCCAGGGCTTGACAACCCTCAAGGGGAAGAACTTGCTCCTCATGTCCAACCTAAACCTTATTTAGAAGAAGCCAAGCAACTCACCATCCACTCAGGCATGTGGAAAGCAGAGGCGTTGGCATTGTTGTCCCACTTCTCCATAGGTGAAACCCTCCACGCTCACATTTGTTTGGCAGAAGGATGCAGCAAGATGCACCAACCCAGCAGACCAAGCTCTTGAGAGGAAAGATCTTCCGCCAGCTGAGGTCTTCGTTATGAACCAGCCTGGTTAACCGAATGTCCAGGGACAAGCCAAGCAGTTTGGTTCCTCATTGCTCTTCCAAATCCCGCACCGGCTGAAGCGCTCAGATCCAGCCCATTTTTGCAGATGCGATTTCACACCAACCAGGGTTGGAAGCAACCTCACTATGGTGTGGAGATGTCCATCTCTCACCTCTCTATGCCTCTAGCACCCTATCACCAAATTACTGATATCCTGATGGATACAACAGTGAGGTCAAAGAGAAGCTCCCCTACCCAGAGCTATGTCTTCTGCAGCAAGGACTTATCGAAAGCTCACCATCAAAAGTCCAACCACCTTCAAACAAAACACCTCAGCTCTGAAGGACTTTGGGCTTCAAACTCAGTAAAGTCAGAAACCATCTTCAGTATCCTGTGGCCATGCACAGAAGAGATAAAAATTGTGAAAGGATCTGAGTTTAGCTCAACCTCAGGGAGAAGCTGGGATTGAGCAGGCTGGTGGGACTGCAGCTCCCTCTGCTGAGCATGTCAGCCCTCGCTCTGCAGAAGCTAGAAATGAAGCTTTTTGGAGGCAGAAGGATTGCAAAGGGATCTGCTTCTCCTGGCAATGACACGGTTGCACAGCTGGCAGCCCCAACACAGCCCGGGCTGGGATACAAACTGCGTTTTACCACTTGGCGGCGCTGAAGACTTGAGTTAATGTTTCAGCTTCACTGCAACTTCTCAGGTTCACGCCACTTAAGGAAGGATTTCACGTTCAGAATTAATGAGACATCTGGAACCACTCCCAGAGCCCACTTTGGCCTTTTAGCTGAACGTTTCCACTCGTAAAGTGAACGTGGGGCTGGTAGCATGTCTCTTGAGATGCTTATGCAAAGTCTGTCTTCTCCACCCAGGAAGGTCTGTGAGCTCAGGAGCCTACATGGACAATTCCTTGGTTGACTTGTTCCTCACACAAAGCTTTTTTATTTTGGACATTTGACACAAACCTCCCTTCATGAATTTTCTTCTGTTCTGGCAACCTCCAATCCTGCCCCCTCCCTGGAGGTGTTCAAGGCCAGACTGGATGAGGCCTTGAGCAATCTGGTCTAGTAGAAGGTGTCCCAGCCTGTGACAAGGGGCTTGGAACTAAATGATCTTTAAAGTCCCTTTCAACCCAAACCGTTCTATGAAGCTATGAATCTATGAACATTGTGAGGAACTCGGCTTGGGAGTTACTTGTTTGGGAGCCACCTGTTTGGGAGCCAACAGCTTGCACAGCACCAGCAGATGTGTCCCAGCATACCTAGGTAGACAGGAGAAGTTCTCGTGTTTCCTTCCTTGTTCTGCTTCTCATCAGCTGAAACACTTAAACGCCAGAGATTCTGGAGTTTAGCAGTTTTGGTTAAAAAAGGGTCGCAGGAGGCTACAGCTTGGAGAGGAGAAGGTTGAGAGGGGATCTTCTCAATGTCCATGAAAAGCTAAAAGGTGAGGGGCAAAAGGATGGGGACAGATTCTCTCAGTGGTGCCCAGTGACAAGACAAGGGGTGACAGGCACAAACTGGAGTGCAAGAAGTTCTTCCATTTAAATCTGAGGTGGAAGCCAAGAGGTTACTTCTTAACATAAGAAGGGAATTCTTCACTTTGAGGGTGCTGGAGTCCTGGGAAAGGCTGCCCAGAGAGGTTGTGGAGTGTCCATCTTTGGAGAGATTCTAAAGCCACCCAGACATTGGGACCCTGGGCAAGCTGCTTTGGGTGCCCCTGCTCTAGTAGTGGGGTTGGACTGGGTGATCTCCAGAGGTCCCTTATCACCTCTACCATGCTGTGGAAGTCTGTGCCAACAAGTCAAAGAGGTATAACCTAAATCTCCTGGGCAAACACCATGCACAACTCAAGTAGGTATGTCTTGCCCTCCTCACCACCTCAGCCAACTAGCAGAAAGTGGAAGAAGGTGGTTATTTTTGGGTGGAGTTTGCATGCTCTTGGCAAGTTCCCCCTTCCAGACTGGAAGAAGCTTCTGTTCAGTGTTGCCTTCAGGCCTTTATAGTCCCCTCTCCAAGCAACATCAAGCTTAACTCCAGCAGGAATAAAAAACAACTTTTAACTATTCCCCCAAGGAAAAATTCAGCTCCTTGTGGAGGCTGGTGATGTGACCTCAGACAAAACAGATGGCAGAGCACAGTGGTCCTTCGCTGGGCAAATAACTCAGATGTTCCCATCAGACCCATCAAGCCACTGGGCACCAGACATATGGGTATTGCACAGCACCTATAATCGTGGAATCATAGAATGGTTTGGGTGGGAAGGAACCTTTCAAAGTCACCTAGTCCAACCTCCTTGCAGTCAGCAGGGACATCTGCAACTAGAGCAGGCTGTTCAGAGCCCCAAACAACCTGACCTGGAATGGTTCCAGATATGGAGCATCTACCACCTTTCTGGGCAACCTTGGGCCAGGGTTTCACCACCCTCATTATGAAGAATATTTTTCTTCTCTCCAATGTGAATCGCCCTTTATTAGTTTCAAACTATCATTCCTTGTCCCGTCACAACAGGCGCTGCTAAAATAGTCTGTCCACAGCTTTCTTCTTGGTCTCTTTAAGTCCTAGAAGGCCACCAGAAGCTTTCCTTAGAGCCTTCTCTAGGCTAAACAACCCAGAGCATAAGCTGTCCCTGCACGCTGGGCAGCCCTGTCCCAGGCTGCTCCATGGTTTGAAAGCCAACTCCACACCAGCATCTATCTCCTAATTACACCTTCCCCAATGTCTTTTTAAGGTCCACCATCAGATACTGTCTGCCTACTCTTAGAGTGGAGTTCATTAAAACAGCTGCTGTCACCCCCACCCCCCCAAGATCTTCAGAACTCGTTTTGCCACACAGAGTCAGGGGCAGCCTTATCACAGAGGTGCTACCACCACCAATGATGAGCCTTGGCCAGCGGTGGGTCCATCCTGGAGCCAGCTGGTGTTGGCTATACCAGACATGGTGAAACTTCTACTAGCTTCTCACAGAAGCCATCCCTGTAGTCTTCCTTCTAGCAAAACCTTGCCATGCAAACCCAGTATGCCCCAGCACAGCCTGGAGGCCAAGCAAACTAGGAAGGAGCCCTGCAAAGAAGGCATCCCACTGACACCACATCAGCCATGAGAGGCAAAGGTGGCCACCAGTGTGACAGGCTGTGTTGAGCAAAGCGTTGCCAGCAGGAGAGGGAGGTGGTATTGCCCTCCTGCACATAACTGGTGTGCTGAAGACCAGTGCTGGGTTTCCCAGGACAAGAGAAGCAGGACACACAGGAGTGAGCCCAGTACAAGACCATGGTGGTGGTTGAGTGGAGCATTCATGATGTGAGGAGAGGCCAAGAGCAGCTTGGAGAAGACAGCTTGGCTCAAGAGGACTTGAGAATCATGGAATCACAGAATGATTTGGGTTGGGAGGGACCTTTCAGGGTCATGTAGTCGAATGCCCCTAGAGCAAGCAGGGACATCTGCAACTAGAGCAGGTTCCTCATGGTCCCATCAAGTCTGATCTTGCATGTCTCCAGGGATGGGGTCTCCGTCACATCTCTGGGCAACCTGTTCTAGTGTTCCACCATCCTCATGGTGAAGAACTGCCTCCTAATGTACAACCTAAATCTACCCTGCCCTGGTTTCAAACCATTGACCCATTGCCCACAAGCACCTGACAGGAGGGAACGAACATGAGGGAGCCAGGGGTCTTCTCAGGGGTGACAATTAAATGGACAAGAGACAACACACAAACCAAAACACAAGAAATTCCAGATAACCACAAAAAAGGGCCCCTTCTTTAATGGGAGGGTGACCCTGCTCTGGAACAGGCTGCCCAGAGAGGCTGTGGAGGCTCCATCCTTGGAGATACTCAAAGGGGTATCTAAAGGGTAGGGGACAAGAAGATGGGGCCAGACTTTTTTCGGTGGTGCCCAGCCACAGAACAAGAGGTAACAGGCACAAACTGGAACCCAGGATGTTCCTTCTGAACACGAGGAGGAACTTCTTGGCTTTGAGGGTGCTGAAGTCCTGGAGTGGGCTGCCCAGAGAGGTTGTGGAGACTCCTTCTCTGGTGAGATTCCAAACCCACTTGGACATTGTGATCCTGGGCAACCTGCTTTAGGTAGCCTTCCCTGAGCACACTAGGCTGGACTTGATGATCCCTTGAGATCCCTTCCAACCTCAATCATCCTGTGCAGTTTGATCCAACTTTGCTTACCAACAAAAAAAATCAACCCCCACTTGCATGTTTCATTGAAAGCTTGAAAATTTTGGACAAAATCTTGGATCAGGAAGTTCAACACCACATTTGTCTGCAGAGAACCAGTGCTGTGTTCCCACCACTTCTCCTGCTGGACCCTACCACATTATTTTAGCAGAGGAAACCTCAAAAATCTAAGCAAATGTTCTTGCTTGGCATGAAATAAGTGCTTTTTAAAGTTTAAGTTGAGGTTTTAAGTCAGAATGAGTGAAAAAAAGGATTTATCTTCTCCTTCTCCAACACAATCATCTCAACTGAGAGGTGAAGACAGAAACAAAATCAACCTGATGCTACCCACTGTTTTGCTACCTGTAGATGGTGGTTTCTAACATTGAGCAACTTGGTCTAGTAGCCTTGAGCTACCTGGGCTAGAAGAAGGTGTCCTTGCCAATGCCAGGGTGTTGGAAATAGATGATCTTTAAGGTGTCTTCCAACCCATTCCACGAATCTATGAACCAAATTAAGGTTTCTTCAGTGAATACTCAGCTGCTGGTTTCTAAAAGCTACAAAGGATTGAAGAATAAAAATGAGCTCTTCTTGATCAAGTAGTTGGGTTGAGTTGGGAGTTTCTACTGCTAAGAAACTGGGTACAATTTGATCACCTGCTTGAGAGTCGTTGCAGAGGAAGCATGAAGATAGCCCTCAAAAGCTGCTGGAAGAAGGTAGAAATAAACGCCAAGAGGAGAAGCTGCACAAGCCCTGAACAGACACGAGGGGGAGCGAGAGGCTGTGGAAAAATCTCTGAAGTTAACTCTTAAGAAAAATGGACGAAAACTGAGTGGGTTGGAGGCTAACCCAGATGTATGGGCAGCTATGAACATGCCTGAATGGACACAACAATTCTGCTAGTGGTACCAAAGTGGGAGGAGCGGCTGACACTCCACCAGAGTGCCTGGAGAGCCAGGGGAGAGGAACCTCATGAAGTTCAGCCAGGGTAAGCATAGGGTCCTGCACCTGGGGAGGAACAACCTCCTGCACCAGTACAAAAGAGAGGTGACCCACTGTAAAGCAGCTCCAAGGAGAAGGACCTGGAAGTGCTGGCAGACAGTAAGCTCACTATGAGCCAGCAATGTGCCCTCACATTGCCAAGAAGCCAAGGGTCTCCTGGAGGACATGAAGAAGACTGGAGGCAGCAGGCAGAGGGAGGTTTTCCTCCCACTGCAGTCCATCCTAGGGGGTCACATCTGGAGAACTGGGTTCAGTTCTGGGCTTCCCAGCTCAAGAGAGACTGGGAACTACTGGAGAGAGTCCAGAGGAGGCTCCAAAGATGCTGAGGGGCCTGGAGCATGAGGAAGGGCTGGGAGCCCTGGGGCTGTTGAACCTGGAGAAGAGCAGCCTGAGAGGTCATCTTATCAATGTTCAGCAAGAGCTAAAGGAGCTGCAGGGGCCAAGAAGATGGGGTCAGACTCTTGTCAGTGGTGCCTGGTGACAGGACAAGGGGCAGTGGGCACAAACTGGAACCCAAGAGGTTCCATCGGGAGCAACTTGTTGCCTTTGAGAGTGGTGGAGCCCTGGAGGAGGCTGCCCAGAGAGGCTGTGGAGTATCCTTCTCTGGATGTCCCCTTCCCTTTGTGTTCCTGCAGAGTATTTGCCACCAAGCAGCCAGGATGAGTTGTGGCACTGAGAGCTAAGCATGACTCCACCTCCCCCAAGCCATTAACTGCACATTTCATATTTTATATCTGCAGGAGGCATGTACAAAACACCTCATACAAAACACGTTTGAAGGTTCTCCTCTGCCAACACCTTCCCAGCAATACCTGTTGCTTGCTGAAGAATTTAGAGCAATCTGTTGCTGAATAAACATCTGCTGCATACCAGGAGGATGGGAATCATCCCAAAAAACCAGGGATAATTAGCTGTCCTCAACACAGGAGCTCTGTGCCTGGAGAGCAGCCAACATCACAAATCCACAAAGAACCAAAACCAAGAGAAGGAGACTATCACCTAGAAAGGTTGGACCAGATGATCCTTGGGGCCCCTGCCAACCTAGCATTCTTTGACTGGACACTTGGATCAGTGAGGACTTTGACAGGCAGTCTCCCCTCAGTGCATGGATGACAAAGGGCCTTGTTGTGGCTCCAGCATGAGCAGAACTAAGATTAATAAGGAGGTTGAAAGAGAAATGCCATTTCTGAAGGCCACGACATCACCAGGAAACAGAGACACCAAACAATTTGTGTGTGAAAAGCTCCAGCAGTAGGTGCATCCTACTTCATCCTGCTCTGGGTCCACAGGAGGTCCATGCACACCAGGCTGTGTGAGGACAAACATTGGCTGCTCACCTGGGAGAGGTGGCAGGGAGAGGATTCATAGAATTGTTTGGGTTGGAAGGGACCTTAAAGATCATTTAGCTCCAATCCCCTGTGCCATGGGCAGGGACACCTCTTGCTAGACCAGGCTGCTCAAGCCCTCATTCAACCTGACCTCAAACAGCTCCAGGGAGGGGACATCTACAGAGGATGGATGGATCACCACGGCAGAGACAGCCCCTGAACTTTGGAATAAACCACAGATCAAATCACTCTTCAAACGGTCAGGTGATGGATTATAATCACAAGCAACAAGAAAGGTCAGAAGTCAACAATCTCCTGTGCTTATGCCCAGCAGCATGGGCAGCCAGGGGAAGGAGGGCATTCTGCCCCTCTGCTGTGACCCCACCTGCAGTGCTGGGGCAAGCTCTGGAGTCCTCAGCACAGCACAGACATGGACCTGTTGGAGTGGGGCCAGAGGAGACCACATTAACAGGAGGGTTGGAAGCCTTCTGCTGTGAGGTTGGGGTTGTTCAACCTGGAGAAGAGACAGCTCCAGGGAGACCTTCTGGTGGCCTTACAGGACTTAAAGGGACAAACTTCTTTGCAGATGACAACCCCACAGTGACCACTGACAACCACTGGATAATGAAGGGAGCATGTGCGTGGGGCAGGGAGGAAATGATGGAATCTATTGAAAACTAGCTTTTAGTCCCCTCTGCTCTCCCCTAGCAAGGCCACCTCTGCAGCCCTGGGTCCAGTTCTGGACTCCCTAGTTCCAGAGAAACAGAGAACTACTGGAGAGATTCCAGTGGAGGTTGGGAAGATGCTGAGAGGCCTGGCGTATCTCTGTGAGCAGGAAAGGCTGAGAGACCTGATCCAACACTGAATCCAAAACCTGGTCTTCTGAGATGCGAAAGTTTCCCTGCTTGTAGTCCAGGAGCTCTTGGGTTAACACATCTCATCCACTTCCATCAGAGCAGGTCAATGGCTCAATGTGACACAAAGAGAAATGTCACCCAGTGGAACACACCCCTGATAACAGGGAGGTAACAGCAGCAGCCCGAGGAGGTTCTCTGCCTGCAGACTCATCCCAGCTTCCAGGAACCAACCCTCCCCCACCCTGCCCCGAGATGCCACCTCCCACGACCAGCTGGGAGCTGCCAAGAAGGGGATGGGGCGTCGGGAGGGGGTAGGGCTGGAAACACTGCACAGCTGTCAGCCAATGAGGAAAATGAAGTTAATGAGCAAAGCTTTAATCAGCAGAGCTTGGTGTAATTAGAAGTGCAGCCCCTTCAAGAGGTCAGGACAGGACAGCCCTTCCCAGCGTCCTGTTTTCCCATGGGAAGAAACTTGTGGCATCTTAGATGGAGAAGAAAAAGCCTTAAAGCAGAGATCAAAGCTGCCCAGGAGAGAAGGACCACCCTGCTTTCCCACCTTTCTTGCCTCTATTTTTCTTTCCTTTCCAGAGGTGTTGGTCAACAGCAGCCAAAGATGAGCCAGCTTGTGCCCAGGTGGCTAAGAAGGCCACCAGCATCCTGGCT
The DNA here is from genome assembly GCA_013399775.1 of Semnornis frantzii. Lineage (NCBI taxonomy): Eukaryota > Metazoa > Chordata > Aves > Piciformes > Ramphastidae > Semnornis > Semnornis frantzii. Next base: position 5,000 of record VWYK01001403.1, on the reverse strand, counting down.
TGGATCAGTAGGAGTGTGGCCAGCAGGAGCAGGGTAGGGACTGTCTCCCTGTACTGGGCACTGGTGAGGACACACCTCAAACTCTGGGTTCGGCTTTGGGCCCCTTACTACAAGTAGAACATTGTGGGTCTGGAGCTGGTGCAGAGATGGGCAACCAAGCTGGGGAAGGGTTTGGGGAACAGGTCTTGTGAGGAGCAGCTGAGGGACCTGGGGTTGTTCATCCTGGAGAAAAGGAGGGTGAAGGGAGACCTGGCTCTCTACAACTCTCTGAAAGGGAGCTGAAGCCAGATAGGGGTTGGTCTCTTCTCCCAAGGAACAAGGAGGACAAGAAGAAAGGGCCTCCCTCGAGGTGTGTCAAAGCTTCAGAGATATGGTAATGAATTTAGCCCCAGCCTTGGTAGTTAGAGAATGGTTGGACTTGATGATCTTGGAGGCCTTTTCCAAGCAAAACCATTCTGTGACTCTATGATTCAGCTCCTGCACAAAGACACAGCTTTTCTCTAAGCATCAGTTTGTGTCCAGCACCTCCTCCTCAGGGCAGAGGAGGCTCCAAGAGGAGCATCATCAGAAATACACGGAGTAAGAAGAACCATGTTTGCTCGTCTGCTAATGAATTCACCTAGAGACAGCCTCACTGAATGGGGACCAGTTGAAATCATGTCTTTGGCAAATAAAACCATTAGTGAGGGTGGTGAGACACTAGAAGAGGTTGCCTAGGGAGGCTGTGGATGCCCCATCCCTGGAAGTGTTCAAGGCCAGGCTGGATGAAGCCCTGAGCAGCCTGGTCTAATGGAAGGTGAGAGGGTTGGAACTAGGCAATCTTGAAGGTCCCTTCCAATCCAAACCATTCTAGGATTATCTGAGACCATGAGACTCTGTGTCCTCACTCTGCCTCCGAAGCTTGTTGCTTTCTCAGAGCAGAGCCATGGGTACTCATTCCAGGTGAGATGCTCTTGAATCTTACTCCACTGAACATCTCAACCTTGCCCCAGGTTAAGAGTCTTTTGTAACCCTTATTAACAAGTAGTTAAAAGTCACATGGAGATTATGGTGGCCAGCCAAGAATTCAATCCTCAGCCGATGGGTGTGAGGTCTCCACTTTCCACTTTCCCATGACCAAAGCACACAGATGGAATTTGAACAACCTCAGCCAAGGAACAGGCCTAAAGCTGCCCCAGGGGAGGTTTAAGTTGGACATGAGGAACAATTTCTTCCATAAAAAGTTTGTCAAGGCCTGGAACAGGCTGCCCAGGGGTCTGCTCTAGTCCCCATCCCTAAAGGGGTTTCAAAGCCATGGAAAGGCAGTGCTGAGGGACATGGTTTAGTGGTGAACTTGGCGGTGCTGGCTTAATGGTTGGATTTGATCTTAAAGGTCTCTTTTAATCAAAATTATTCTATGATCCATCCAGCCTCAAGAAGCCCACAACCCACCACCATCTGACATACTTAATGGATATTCAAACCAAGAGACCACCAAGCCTGACCTCTGTTGAGCTAAAGCATGTCCTCCTTGGGCAGTTCTCCTGCTCATCTATCCTGAAGGTTCATCCCATTTAAAATCCTGCCTTCTATATCACTTATTTCTTCCTGGCTTTAGTTCAGTCTGAACATCTCCCTGTACATGCCCCTTGCCATCAAGCACCTCCTGAGTCTTCTCAATCACCTCAACAACATCATCCTCTTAGTACAAGGGATCCCCCATTCATCCTTGGACTACTTATTTGAGGCTTTAGATCAACATTCCAGGTTTTACAAGAAGTTTTAAGGCTTAAACTCAAGCTTTGGGGCTTTAAGCCAAGGCCCCTCCCACACCATTCGTGGGTCTTGCCACTTTTCTTGCCCACAGTGATCCTGAACAACAAAACACAATTTCTCCTACCTTCTGTCCACTCATCAGTGTGGGCATAAGATCTTGAGAAGATCTGGTTTTCCACCCAAAAAAAGGCTTTCAGCAACCTGGTCTAGTTGAAGATATCCCTGTTCATGGAAGGAGGTTGGACTATGTGATCTTTAAGGTTCCTTCAACCTAAACCATTCTGTGATTCTATGATACAATTCAAGGAGCGCAGAATGAAAACCTAATCATAGAACCAGAGAATGTATTGGGTTGGAAGAGACACTCAAAGTCCAGCCCTCTTGCAGTCAGCAGGGCCACCTACAACCAGGGAAGGTTGCTGGGAACTGCCCCCAAAAAAAACTGACCTGGAATGGTTTCAGAGATGAGGCACCTACCACCTCTCTGGGCAACCTGGGACAGGCCCTCACCACCCTCAGCAGGAAAAAGTCTGGCCCCAGATTTTTCTCAGCCCTTAAAGTCCTGAAAGGCCACCAGAAGGTCTTCCTAGAGCCTTCTCTTCTAAGGGCTGAACAGCCCCAGCTCTACCAGCCTGGCCTCACAGCAGAGGAATTCCAGCCCTCCCATCATTGCTGTGGCCTCCTCTGGCCCTGCTCCAACAGCTCCATGAGTCTCCTGGGATGAGGACTCCAGAGCTGGCCCCAGCACTGCAGCTGGGGTCTCAGTAGAGCACAGCAGAGGGGCAGAATCCCTTCCCTCCCCCTGCTGCCTATGCTACTGGGGATTGGCCCAGGACAGGTTGGCTGTGAGCTGTGAGCTCATGGTGCCAGCTCATGTCCAGCTTTTCACTCACGAGCACTCCCATGTCCTTCCCCACAGGGCTGCTCTCCACCCCTTCATCCCCCAGCCTGGACTGATATGGAGGTTGCCCTGACCCATGTGCACGACCTTGCAGTTAGCCTTGTTGAACCTCATGAGGTTCAGATGGGGCCACTTGTCTGGGTCCCTCTGGGTGGACCTTGTGCTTCTGGTGTGTCCTCAGCTTGGCGTCACCTGCAAACTTGCTGAAGGTGCACTCAATACCACTGCCTATCCCACTGATGAAGATATTAAACATCACTGGTCCCAGTACAGACCCTTGAAGGACACCACCTGTCACCAATCTCCACCTCAACACTGAACCACTGACCACCACCCTTTGGATGTAACCATTCAATCAATTATCCTTCAAACAGCCCACCCATCAGATCCATCTCTATCCAATTCAGAGGTCTTAACCTTTTTGCACTGGAACCAAAGTGGAATCCAGTTTAGGAACTTGTCTCTCAAACTGGGGATGTCTTTTTACCACCGAGGACAAAATAGTTCACCAGGGGAGTCGACCACACAACTCATTAATTGTATTTCACCCTTCTGGAGAACAATCCTGATGCCATGACCTCATGATCAAACATTCAACCAAACTGGAGGAAGCTGCAAGGAGCTGAGCAGAATTTGGATGCAAATCGTTAATTTATTAACCTAAAGTTCTTTGGTGGGAAGAAGAAACACAAACTCTACCAAGCAAACGTTCTCCAAGAAGGAGGGAAAGGAGTGAATTAACCAAACCACTTTGTGCTTTCTCCAGGTTAATCAAGCCTCAGCTAAATCAAGTTTGACAACTGCAATTAACGCCTGTTAATTGATGGGGTTTAATCAGCCAGTGACGTGTGTTGGCCACGGTTGGTCCCCGAGGAACAATAGCTGGTAGCAAATGTTTCTGTTCCATGGTGCCTCAGCCCACAAAAAGCCACCACAGAGCTCCACCCTATTGTTAAACATTAATTTCTCCTAACAACCACCTGCTTCCAAGGGCCAACATGGGACCTCCAGCCTTCCCAAGGTTAGAGATGTTTGGTTTGGCCTCCTTCCCTCTCCAACCCAAGCAGTATTAAGCCTGAATATGGCCAGTCACGATGCCACAATGTCCAAATCTGATGGTGGCTGGGGTAGCCCATCCATGGAACCATTCCAGGTCAGGTTGCTTAGGCTTTGAGAAACCTGCTGTAGTCACACATGCCCCTGCTGACTGCATGTGGGGGTTGCACTAGATGACCTTCAAAGATCACTTCCAACCCAAAATGTTTTATCATTCTGTTCTGGTTTGAGTTAGAACAGAACTAATTCTGGTCAGTGATGTGACCTTTCAGCTCAGGTTCCTCTCAGTAGCTTCATTTTCTGCAGTTCAGGGCATGATTTCACAGACAGTTTTCTTCTAGAAGTGATTTTCAGAGTTACCACTACGGGCTGAGCTGTGAAAGGCTCTTGCTTGGACTTGCTCCTGTGCAGATCGAGGTCACTGATATGTCTTGTGCTGGGGTGCAATGAGTCAGAGATGGCATCTGCAGGGAAGAGTGGACAGGAGAGGTAACCCTAAACTGACCAACAAGGGATTCCATCCCATGGAATCTTCAGGATAAAACTGAGGGATTAGCAGCGTCAAGCCTCTTCTGCAATGCCCAGTGGCCCAGGAGGGGCCTTCTGACTTTGACCCCAATGGGGAAAGCAGAGGGGTGCACAGACAGTATCTGACACTCAGCTAGTGGCTAGTGTCTCTTTTCTTACCTGCAGCTGTCAAGATCTGGGATGGAAAGGCTGAACTGATTCACCTTCCGCCACATAAGTGGAGAAATCATGGAGCAACCCACATCCAGAGAGACCTTCAAACACAATCTACATGAATCATGGAATTATGGAATCATTAAGGTTGGAAAAGGCCTTTAAGACCATCAAGTCCAATGGTCAGCCCAACACCAACCAAATCAAACCCAAAATAAAGGTATGCTTCATACTCTGAATTAAGGAGCCATTAGTTTGTGGGTGTTGGTCTCTTCAGGCACTGGAACAGGTTGCCCAGGGAGGTGGTGAGAGGACAAGAGAGGATGGCCTCAAGTTGCACCACAAAAGGTTTAATTTGGATAAAGAGAAAATTTCTCTACTGGAAGAGTGGCCAGGCATTGGAACTGTCTGCCCGGGAGATGGTGGAGTCACCATCCTTGGAGGTGTTCAAAACCCATGTAGACATGGCATTTGGGGACGAGGTTTAGCGGTCATGGTGGTGCTGAGCTGACAGTTCAACTTGATCATAGAATCATAGAACTGCTGAGGTTGGACGAGACCTTTTGGGCCACCAAGTCAAACAAGCTCACCTGGAACTCACAATCCC
>VWYK01001399.1:6539-31619 GCA_013399775.1 Semnornis frantzii | reverse complement strand
TGGACTGTGCCCATCTATCCAACTTGTCAAGGGCCCTCCTACCCCCTAACAGATAAACAGATGCTCCCAACTTGGTGTTATCTGCAAAGTTACTGTTGTAGCACTCAATCCCCTCATCCAGATCCTCAGTGAAGATACTAAACAGGACCAGACCCAGCACTGGTCCCTGGGGCACACCACTAGTGACAGCTGCCAACTGGGTGTGGCACCATTCACCACCACTCTCTGGGCCTGGCCTTCCAGACGTTTCTTAACCCAGCACAGAGTGCCCCTGTCAAAGCCATGGGCTGTCAGCTTGGCCAAGAGTTTGCTATGGCAGACGGTGTCAAATGCCTTGCTGAAGTCCAGGTAGACTACATCCACAGCCTTCCCCACATCCAGCAGGTGGGTCACCTGGTCATAAAAAGCAACAAGATAACCGGTGATACTTCAGCCTATACCAGAGGAAATCCTACAAGAGGGAGACTTAGCTGTGAAAATCTGCCCTGTTGCTACAGAGTTTGTGTGGTGTAATGTGAGAGAGAAATGACTGAAGAAACAGTGCAGCTAGTAAATGAGCAGAGAATACACCTGCCCCACCTGCAAGACAGCTTGTACCTGCATAAAACATCAGCCACCTGGTGGTGGTGCTGGGGCAGATACTGGCTGTGAATGGTCAGAGGGGGAAGCAGATAGGTTTTGAATGAATGGGCTTGCTGGGCATGGGGGAGGAGGGAACTGAATTGCCTGCCTGCCCTCTTTGAAATAGTTCTCCTTCCTGATGCCTTGTCCTGTCGAGGAAACCAGATTTTGGGGACGTTGGTGCTCTAAGCTGCAGCAGTTTCTAGTTCCCACAGTGAGGAAGCTTTCCTCTCCTTACTTCTGCTCCTGATTGATGGTGACATCCTGAGGCTGTGCTACCGTGCCTTCATTTTGTCGCCTTCCTTTCTATTTAACATCTTTATTGATGACCTTGATGAAGAGTGTGTCGCCAGAAAATTTGCAGATGACACCAAGTTAGGTGGGAGTGTTGATCTTCATGAGGGTAGGGAGGCTCTATGGAGGAACTTGGGTAGATTGGATCCATGGACCAATGTCAATGGCATGAGCTTCGGCAGGGCCAAATGCCAGGTCCTGCACTTGGGACACAACAAGCCCAAGCAATGCTACAGGCTTGGGCAGTGTGTCTGTAAAGCTGCTTAGCTGAAAGGGACCTGGGGGCTGTGATAGACAAGCAGCTGAACATGAGCCAGCAGTATGCCCAGGAGGCAGGGAAAGCCAATGGCATCCTGGCTTGGGTTAGAAATGCTGTGTCCAGCAGGAACAGGGAGGCAATTGTCCTCTTGGACTCTGCTCTGGTGAGGCCACACCTTGAGTGCTGTGTTCCATTTTGGGCACCTCATTACAATAGGAATGTGGAGGTGCTGGAGGCAGTGCAGAGGAGGGCAAGGAAACTGGGGAAGGGCGTGGAAAATAAATCTTATAGAGTGACTGAAGGAGTTTGGGGCTGTTTATTGTGAAAAAGAGGAGGCTGAGGGGAGACCTTATGGCTGTCTACAGCTACTTGAAAGGAAGCTGTGGAGAAGCTGGTGCTGGTCTCTTCTCAGAGGCAAACAGTGATAGAACCAGAGGGAATAGTCCTAAGCTGCAACTGGGTAGGTTTAGACTGGATATTATTAAAAAAAAAATCCCAGCAAGAGTGGTCAGGCATTGGAATGGACTGTCCAGGGAGGTGATTGAGTCACCAACCCTGGATGTGTTTAGAAGTAACTTGGAAGTGGTACTTGGGGCTATGGTTTAGGGTGCAACTTGTAGAGTAAGGATATAAGTTGTCTCTGAAAACACAAAGGTAATGCATAGGATCTACGATTCACTCCTGATTTGTTTCTGCTTATGGCCCCTTCCCCCTCCCCAGTCACTAGGCATTGCACATATTTCTCAACCTAAACTTCTATAGCGAAGAAATAGGTCAGTGCAGCAGCACCTGGACCACAGGCATTACCTGAGTCATTTGTTGGTGTAACGTGCTGGGCTAGCAGGACTGGCTTTCTGGGAGAGCGGGATGTGAGAGTGCCCCTTGTGCCACCTGCTCTGGGCATTCAGAGGTGTTGTAAACTCTGCTTACAAATTAAAAAACAAAAAGGAAGGTAACGCCATCAGTGCATAGACTTTCTGCTGGCTGGCCAGGGTGATTTATAATGATGTATACAGAGCTTTGTCACCTTTATGCTGACTTGTTCCATTGCTGTCCAGAGGTTGGCCCCTTGGCCTGTGAAAAATGAGTTGTCGAGCTATGTTGCTTTTCCTTGTGGCCACAGTACTGGAACTATCGTAAGTCCTACTGCAGAGGTCATTTGTGGGCTTGAGGGAGCCATCCAGCATAGTTGCTCAGCCTCTCTCAGCACTGGTGATTTTATTTCAGGCACCCTTATAATGTGACCCTGGAGTCTTAGTAGACAGCAAGTTCTTCATGGGCAAGCAATGTGCCCTTGTGGGCAAGAGAGCCAATGGCATCCTGGGGTGCATGAGGAAAAGCATGGCCAGCAGATCTAGGGAGGTTCTTCTTCCCTTTTACTCTGCCTTGGTGAGACCACACTTGGGATACTGTGTCTAGTTTTCGGGTCCCCAGTTCAAGAGAGACAGAGACCTGCTGGAGAGAGTGCAACAGGGAGCTACAAGGATGACTGGGGGACTTGGGTATCTCCCCTTGGAAGACAGACTGAGAAACCCGGGGCTGTTTAGTCTGGAGAAGAGATCTGATCAATATATATAAATATCTGAGGGATGGGTGTCAAGTGGATGGGACCAATTTGGTTTTGGTGGTCAGCTACAAACTAACATAGAAAGTTTCACCTCAACATGAGGAGAAACTTCTTTACAGTGAGGGTGACGGAGCACTGGAACATGCTGCCCAGAGTTTGTGGAGTCTCCTTCTCTGGAGACTTTCAAAACCTGCCTGGACACGTTCCTGTGCAAACTCCCCTAGAGGATCCTGCCTTGGCAGGGAGGTTGGACTCGATCTCTGGAGGTCACTTCCAGCCTCTAAAGTTCTGTGATTCTGTGCCCCTACCTATGGTGTGAACAAATGGTGTTGGTATCTTCTTGCTAGTAACTGGTGTTAGGAGAGGAAATGACCTCGTATTGGACCAGGAGAGGTTTAGGTTGGATGTTAGAAGAAACTTCTTGACTGGAAGGGTTCTTAAAGACTGGAGCACTCTCCCCATGGAGGTGGTTGAATCCCCATCCCTGGAGATGTTTCTGAGGCAGAGATGTGATTCTTGGGGACCTGGTTTAGCATCAGATTTGGTAGAGTTAGAGAATGATTGAACTTGAGGATCTCGAAGGTCTTTTCCAACCCAAATGATACTGTGATTCTACAATAAATCTCCCTCTTACTCAGAGGGTAAGCATGAGCAGCAATGCTAGTAGCCAGACTTGTATCCCTTGAACACGATTTCTGATCTACAGGGGTCCTTTGAGAAGCTTGCAGGAGAGGAGCGTGGTTTCAGTGTTTTCCAAAAGGTGTAAACATGGAGTAAACAGCCAGTTGCTGCAACAGTGTAGCTGCAAAGGGGATGGATGTGATGCAGTTAGAGCAGAGATGGAGGTATCTGCGAGTATGCAAACGCTGTCTTGGGATGTGTACGTTGTGCTTTTCCCCGAGAAGTGCTGAGAACAAATTGTCACAGAAGCGCAGAAAAAAATCCAGCAAATGTTCAGTCTGGTTTGGTCAAGGCAAGAAATGAGGGCCCTATAGCCTAGAGAGACTTGTGTCAGTCTGTGCACCTTAATTAGATGGGCTGACAGATCCTGTTTCTCCTGCTCCTTCCCCAGTTTGCAGCGTTCAGTCTAGGAAATGCCTCCTGAGTTTGCCCTCACAGTTGGCCTGGCACACTCACCGAGAGTCCTTCGTGCCACAAGGCTGGATGTCACTGGAACTGGGCTCATGACCTGTTTGGCTGGATGTACAACTTCACCCTGGGCCCTCTGCACACCATGTTCTCGAATGCTTCTTCCCAGCAGCTGGCTGAGCTTTGGTACAGAGAGGACTTTGTCCCCGCAGGGCACTGGAGCTGTGCCTGTGAAGGGCAACCGAAAGTTTCTTAATAGACATGTTAGACTCTACTTATCTTGACAATAAACCCTTTTCTTGAGAGAAATGAGACGTTTCGTTTTCAATCACTAGCCTGGTTCTCATTAACCTGCTTTAGTCTGCAAGTCATGGCTTTACTGGGCCACTCTCAAACTGCTTGTCAGCCTGACGACACAGTGGAGTAAAACTCCAGTCCTCTGATGAAAGTGCAAAGGGAGAAGAGACAGCTTTACCCCAAATATTAGAGGAGACTTGGTCAAATTAACACTACAGTAAATGTCAAATATTTAGAATTTACAGTGTACTTTAAGCCCCAAGGGAGGGACGAGGGGGAGGAAGGAGAGAAAAGATTGAAGTTAATAAACCTTTTAAATCTTTTGACTTAATCTTTTATTCAGTGCTTGTATAAGTCAGTTATCTGCTAGTTAATGCCAGTATTTTTGATACCTCTCCAGAGCCAATATACCACGAACCTTCAGCCCTGTTGGGTATTTGTGCTACAGCATATTTAATAGCCATGACAACAATTCAACAATTGTATAGCAGCCTCCCCTCCCTGTCTGAGTGTTGCAGGCACCAGAGTGTCTCTGTTGGAAAACCCCTAAACATACAGTTTCAGCCAAAAGTGGTTTAATGATAGTCTACTGAGAGCTTGACAGGCTTTAAAAAAAAAAAAAAAAGCACTTTTTTCCTTCTCCCCCTCCCCACATTTTTGTTAACTTCTTCACTTCTTTGCAGAAAGCTGCTGCTGTAAAATAGAAGGGGAATTAAAATAAAGGAGGGGGGGAGGAGGAAGAAATTGCTTTAAATTGCTTAACAGGCTGATGAGACAAAGACTGGTGTGTTGGAGCGGCTGCAGGGAGCTCTGCGGCTGCTTTTGTATGATTTCAGAGGTGAATTTAGATGGCTGGAAGATAGATGGGTGCCAGATGCAGTTTGACACAGATTCTGGCAGCTGCTCCTGCGCGAGGTTTCATTAGCGGCAAGTTAGCCAGCAGCACAGTGCCGGGGAGGCCCCAAGCGCTGAAATGACAGCGAGAACAGGCAAACAATACAATATTCACTAAGTGATTTTAATCTGGGAGATTAAATGACACCCAGTTGGTTTCCCGACTTAGAAAGCCAACAGGGTATAAAGCTGTTCGTGGCACTCGCCCTGCTCAGACTCTTGTCACAGATATTTACATTGCGAGTGCTTCCCTGGCGCCCTCCACCCCAAAATGGGGAGAGAAGGGTTGGGTTTGTGTCGTGGTCGTATTTTTTTCCCCTCCTAACTGTATAATGTGTTTTTAACTGCAACAGGAAATATTGGCCTGGCTTCAACACATGCTTACATTGGACCAAAGCGCTCGCATGCTCCTGCTAAGCACAGGCGTAACTGTTTGAAAGATTAGGCCACAGTCTGTAAAGCAAACGGTTTCCTTTTTAATGGATGGGCAAGTCCCAAAATCAGGAAGTCATTGGTATTTATGGGCTTGGGGAATTGGGCTTGGTTTTAAGCAAGCCAGTGTACTAGGATGGATAGAACGTAGGTAGAAATGTGGAGTGGAGCTGCTGTTCTCCAGACAGCTGAAGTTTTCTTTTGTGGAAGGACACTAAAGGTTGGGATTTTGTGAAGTAGAGAAAATGTGATTGAGCTTATTTGTAACCCAGGCTGCCTGTAGTTAAAGACTCTTCTAAGGGGGCTTTGTGGGCTGCATTTTAGGAACGCTTGCTGTGGCACACTTACCATGTGGTTATTTGGGCTTTGTGTAAACTTTGTTATGTTTCTGATTGCTTTAACTGGTGAAGCCTTGAGTAGAAGAGGAGGTTTTCACTCTTAGTGGGAGAAGAGCACATGGGGGGAGGGAGGAAGGGAGAGCAACACAAAACAACAACAACAAAAAGAAATATAACAAAAACACACAAAAAAACCCCACACCAAAACAAACCAACCAACCACCATCACCACTAAAAAAAAAAAAAAGCCAAACCCAAACTGCAAAAATGGCCAAACGGAAATCACCAGAAAGAATCATCCACCACCAAAATGTTTTTTTTTTCTTTCATACTGACCACCTGAATTACATATTTTAACTGCTTATGTCATAGAATCATTTGGTTGGAAAAGACCTGTAAGGTCACCGTGTCCAACCATTGTCTAGCTCTGCCAAGTCTAGGGCTAAGCTGTGTACCTCAGCACCACGTTCCTGCCTCTTTGAAACACCTCCAAGGAGGTGTTCACCCCTTCAGTGAAGAAGTTTCTTTTGATATCCAACCTAAACCTCCCCTGGTGCAACTTGAGACCATTTCCTCTTGTCGTGTCACTTGTTACTAGGGCGAAGAGACCAACACCCCCTTCACTACAACCTCCTAGTAGTAGTCAGACTACTTTGTTCACTTTGAGTCATTTACTATCCTCACAGTAAGCAAAGAAGCCAGCTTCCCCTGAACCCCCCCAAGCAATTTTTATGTGTACAGGCTGCCTTTCAACCTCAACCGTTGTTTGTGAATGTTCCAATTCTGTGCCTGCCTGCTTTTGCTAAGTCCTCCACGCATGGCTTCAATTAAGCTTTCTATATTGAGAACCTATGCCTTAATTTATCAGGTTAAAGATATCTCTGTTACATCAGTTGGTTCACAGTGTGTTGTGACCTAATCAACTCGCCATGTAAGCCATTTCGTGAGGAGTGATTGCTCAACAACAAAACATGTCTCTCTTTCCTAATAGCCCTGAGTCAGTTGGCTAATTGGAATCCATTTTGGTAGTGGCAGGTCAGCAATCAGGAGGTGACTTGCTGGTTGGTTCCTAGGTGGGAGGGTGAAGCAGGCAGAAGCTGAAATACAAAGCTATTGTTTCCTGAGGCCACTGGGAGAGCATTGCTGTTTCCTAGGAGCAGCAACAGGAGCAGCAGTGAAACTCTTGTCTGTGCTTCAGCGTCTTGTGCCCTGATGCTTTCTTTTACCAGTGATGCTGTGACATGGTTTGGTCAAAACCCTTTCCTGGCTATTTTTGAGGGAAAGAATTTGGGAGTAGGTTGGAAATGCCAGGTCTCTTCTCAAGACTTGCTAAAGAGCTCTGGGTTTATGATTATTATTATTACTTGGGGTAGGGGATTACGGTGATGACATTATCATGTGATATTTTTTCTCCATTGCCTATTTAGGCCTTGGTTGGGTGATGATGTGAAGTTTAGGGATGTTGGCTTATGATGTCTCAGAATAACTCATGACAGTGACAGAGCAAATTTTTGCTTTTGGTGCCTCACCACTTAGGAGCACGGGCTGCCAATCCTGCCAGAGGTGCTGTGCTGAGGCATCTTTTTGATGACCCCACTGGTTGCTGTCTTGTTTTTCTGCTTCACCAAGAGATAAATCATTGAGGTGCATTCAGATTTTTTTTTTTTTCCCCCTTTTTCTCCTTGGCTTCAAACCTTCTTGAGAAGGAGGTGGTGAGGAAAATCCTCATGAATTAACATTATTTCCCTAGTGGGCTTTGCTGCCATTTTATCTAATTACGCCTGCTGTTTTCCAGATCACACTGTAAGCATTTGCATGAAGGGGCTTTCACTTACCTCCTCAAGTAAATTAAATAACAGCCCTTAGGCTGGGCTGACAACATAATGCATTTTCATCTGGGAGATCAACAGCTCCCATACTTTCATATGAAAAATGCTGAAATGAGAGGGAAGCTCTGTGCTTTTCTGGAATTAGGGCAACTAGACTTGAGTTAGGGCTACTTGGAAAATGCCTGCTGCTGATTCTTGCAGTGTGTAGGGAAGAGTAGGGAGGGAGGGAATTTGCAGCAAAGGCTGCAGAGAACAGAGCAGAGTTTTTGGCTCACTAGGGCCCACAGGCTACGTGCAAGATGTGCAGGAAGGCCAGGGAAAGTAAGCCTGCTGTCAGCAGCTCTAAATGCACAGCCCTACTGGAAAGTGTGAAGGGATCTGCAAACCAGGAAAGGTTGGAAGGTACAGACACAAAGCAAATGAGAGAGGTGCAGGCCCTGCCCTGAGGATGTTTACAATGTGACTTTGTGGATAAGGAAGGCTGGACTTGTGTTGAGTGCTCTGGAAATACAAATAGACAGGCTTCACTTCTGTTTTCACAGGAAACCATCCCATAGTTTCTCTGTCCTTCATTTCTTCAGTTTGCAAAATGAGGCAGTAGCCTGTGTGCTGCTTTCTTGGCCTGGCCTGTTACTCCCAAGAGAGTATCTACCTCCAAGAACTATCCTCCTTCAAATGTTTCAGAGCCCCTGGAGTCCTTTGTCATAATCGGCCTCATGGAATGCTTCCCAGCTGCTTCCCAGTCATGTGTGATATACATCAGAAATGTACATCAGCCCTTCCCTGACTCTGGTCACTCCTCCATTTCTTTGATAGAGTTGAGAACCGAGAAGGAGCAGCAGAGATCAGGAACAAATGACTTTGAGGAAATATAGTTCTTCAGCTCCTGATCTACCCAAGCTCATCTTGGCAGAAAAGAGGATGTTGGGAGGAAATCAGAAAGAGGAACTCCATCTCCCTCAACAAGGGAACAAGCCTGAGGTGGCCCAAAACTCTGGTGTCCTCTTGGGCTCTCCTTTTTCAAGTTGGTAAAGTGTGCTGAACTGGGGACATGCTAGTAAATGGGCTGAGTGAGCATTTGGTGAGTGAGGAAGAGGAGGAAATGGGCCCCTACAGCAAGTAGTGAATTGAATCTCTGAACTGCTCTGGTTGGTTCTGAATGGAGGTCAGGAATGGTAGCTGCTGCTTGACTGAAGCTGTGTGTATGTCTTATGTAGTGGGGAGCCTTACGTGCAGAGGAAGAAAGAGCATATGTCCTTCTCTACTCTGCCCTGCTGAGGCATTATCTAGAATACTGTGTCAAATTTTGGGCTTGCCAGTTCAGGAAGGACAAGGAGCTACTGGAGAACATCTGTCAAAGAGCCACTAAGATGATGGGGGAGGGGTGGTGTCTGGAACATCTATCTTAAGAGGAAAGGCTGAGAGCTGGGGCTGTTTAGCCTGGGCAAGAGGAGGCTGGGGGGGAGATCTTCTCAATGCTGATCAATAGGTAACGGGTGTCAGGAGGATGGGGCAAGACTCTTCTCAGTGGTGTCCAATGCTAGGACAAGGAGCAGAGGACATAAACTAGAAGAGAAGAGGTTCCACTTAAGAAAACAACTATTTCTTTTGAGGGTGGCAGAGCACTGAGACAGGCTACCCAGTGAGACTGTGGAGTCCCCATCTCTGGAGGCATTCCAGAACTGCCTGGAAGTATTCCTCTATGATGTACTCTGGGTGATCCTGTTCTAGCAGGAGGGTTGGATGAGATGATCTTCAGAAGTCCCTTCCAGCCCCTGCCATTCTGTTGCTCTGTGACATGTGCCCTCTTATCTTGCTGTAGCTCTGTGGTGGCAGGGATCCTCTCAGTATTGTGGTGGCAATGCTGAGTACCCTCTAGCTTGTGGTGCTTATTCTTCTTTCCCTTTTATCACTGGTTAAGGATTAAAGGAATCATGCAGACCATTAAGATCTGCTTGAAGGAGTCTGTGGTGACTCAGTTTTGTCTGGGGATGTTTGAAGAAATGCAGCTGACTTTTCTTTTGAATTAAAATCAAGATTTCTGTTCCATCCAAACATAGTTCCAGGTCGAAGGTGCTAGAAACATTAGTGTGATGGGGGTGTAAACACCTTGTAACTTACATATTAAAGCATCTTGGCTCTTCCAAGGGACTAGAGGAGTATTTTATGATGCAGATTGCATGTCTGAGGTGAATTTTGAATGTCAGCAAGATAACAAAACTTGCCCATCTTTCGCTTTGTTCAAGCATGGCCTCTGGCTGAAATACACGGAGGTTAGCTCAGAAGCAGTTTGAAATTTGTTATCACAAAACCACCACATGTAATTCATGATGGATGGTAGCCACTGGACACCAGAGGTTTGCAGCTGGATGTTAACTACTTTCACAGGCATTCATGCTTAGTCAAAATCACTGCAACAGGGGAGAGGATAAGTGAGGGGTCACTACAAGGCAACTGTGGGAGAGGCTGAGGAGATGCCTGCCTTTATGTCAGATTTAATGTCATCAATTCTTAGCATGAATATGCATGATTATGCACAATGCAAGACATCGCAGCTTTTAACATGTTGGAGGGAGATGATTCATGGTTGATCCAACTTCTTTGGTGATCTAGTATCAGACATCCTGGTATTGTTGTTATTCACTCTCTGTAGATGTTAGGAAATTTTCTAACAATTCATGATATCTCTCAAGCTCTCATCCCCTTCTCTCTCTTTAAAAAAAAAAATTAAAAAAATTATTCAGACTCCTACTGTACACGTCCCCCAAGCAGGTGGGAGGGTGAGTTGGTGGGAGATGACTTGGCTTTGTCGGAACTTCACTTAATGCAGGGTGGGGGCAGAGAAAATGAACTGAATTACGCAGATCCTGAAAGCACAGCAAGTGTGCTACATCACTTGTGAGCATGACTAGAACTGAAAATGAATCACAGCCTTGTTAGACGCTCTATGTGTCAGTGCATGTGGGCAGAAATATCATTCACTGATAGAAAAAGACAGAGACTACATCTTTTAGAGTGTTCTGGTCCCACTGAAGTCCTTGTAGTATTTAACCTAATGGGCGAGAGCTGGAAAAGGATGACAGAGCTGCTCTAGGATATTTTGATGCATTGTTTTTTCTTCCTTTCTGAAAGTTCAAATAGAGTTGGACCTCTCAGCATCGACATCTGTTTTCTAAACCAGAAAAGGCAAGCTGCAAAAATCGCAAGTTCAGGTTTGAACCCACTTTTGAGGACTTTATGATGTAATCACCAAGACTCATTCTGGGCTATATTTAAACACAGAGTTGTTTCAGCCTCTGTGTTCATTTTGTGTTAGGAAGCTAATTGGATTTCCTGTAAACTTTTGATAGTTCATGTGAACACAAACACACACAATTACATACACACTGAGCTACTTGACATATTCCGGCTCCAGAAATCCACTCAGGATCTGTCACCTCGATTCCTGCAGCTGTGTAATCCAAGAAGACTTACTTTGAAAATGGAAATGGGAGTTACAGTTGGGTTGTGCTGTGGATGAGCCACACCAGGTGATTTAGAGATGCTGGAATCATCTGACTGTCAAACATATTTGCCACAAATGATAGCAGCATTCCTAAAGAAGCTCTCTCATCTCCTGCAGAGACCTCCCTATGGAAGCTAGCAAGCAGCAGCAGCCCTCTTCAAATTCCACCCTCCCTGACACACCAAACCCACACTTTTTCAAAGCCAGATGGAGTCAGCCAAGGTATTCTTTCAGGGAGTGCATTTTTGCATGTTGGGCTCAGTTCCGCAGTCTGCATTTGTCTTTTTACTAGCCCTAACCCTGTTACTTCTCCAGGAAAACAGAGGGACCCATTTGTAGATTATTGATCAGATTCTGTCTTCTGGTCTGATAATTCTGGTTTTGTATAGTGATAGTCCTCACCTGTTCCTTATATGCTGTAGTGTGTCAGTGTGGGTTCATGGAAGGCAGGTCCTGCTTGACAAACCTGATCTTCTTCTATGACAAGGTGACCGGCTTAGTAGGTGAGGGAGAGGCTGTGGGTGTTTTTTACCTGGGCTTTAGTAAGGCCCTTGACAGCATTTCCCGCAGCATTTCACACAGCATCTTCCTGCAGAAAGTGTCTGCTCAGGCTTGGATGGGCAGATGCTTTACTGGGTTCAAAACTGTCTGGATGGTTGGGCTAGTGATGAGTGGAGTTAAATCCAGTTGGCAGCTGGTCACCAGTGATGTTCCCCAGGGCTCAGTCCTGAGGCCAGTTCTCTTTAGTATCTTTATCAATGATTTGAAGGAGGGGATTGGAGCACCATCATTGAGTTTGCAGGTGACACTAAATTGGGTGAGAGTGTCGATCTGCTTGAGAGTAGGAAGGCTTTTCAGAGGGAGACGGACAGGATGGATCAATATGCCAAGGTCAATGAGATAAAATTCAACAAGGCTAAGTGTCCAAGTCTTGCCTTTGGGTCACAACACCACCATGACTGCTCCAGTGTTGAGGAAGAGTGGCTGGGAAGCTGCCCTGCAGAGAAAGACCTGAGAAGGCTGTTTGGCAGTTGTCTGAACTTGAGCCCACGTGGCCAAGAAGGCCAACAGTATCCTAACCTGGATCACCAAGCACCAGGGAAGTGGTTTTTCCCCTGGACTTCAGCACTGGCGAGGCCACACCTCAAATCTTGTGCTCAGTTTTGGGCCCTCCACTACAAGAAACGCAGTGAGGTGCTGGAGAGGGTCCATGGAAGGACAACAAAACTGGTAAAGGGTGTGAAGAACAGGTCTGGTGAGGAGCAGCTAAAGGAGGTGGGATTATTTAGTCTGGAGAAAAGGAGACTGAGGGGAGATCTACTCTCTACAACTCATTGAAAGGAGGTTGGAGCCAGGTAGGGGTTGGTCTCTTCTCCCTAGTATCAGATGATAGGGTGAGAAAAAATGGCCTGAAATTGTGCCACAGAGGTTTAGGTTGGAGTTAGGAAAACTTACTTTCCTGAAAGAGTGGTCAGACATTGGAACAGGCTGCCCAGGGAGGTGATGGAGTCACCATCCCTGGAGGCATTCAATAAATGTGTAGACATGGCACTTCGGGGTGTTGTTTAATGGCCATTGGGTGTTGTTTTGGTGGTTGGACTCGATGATCTTAGAAGTCTTTTCCAAACAAAGCAATTCTATGATTTTAATTGAGATGAGAGGATCTGGCTGGGTCTGCAAATCCATGTTTTAGAGCTGAACTTATCCACCGAGGGACCAATCTTACCTCTCTTAAAAGGCATTGCAGTTTAAGCTTCTTTGAGTGTGAAAAGGGAAATTTATCCTCTTTCTCAACACCTGGGATTATTTTTGCTTAGCAGAAGGAACTATGGTAGGGCTATGTTTCCAGACACCTGTTGTTAACAGCATCAGACTGTAAGTGAAAACTTTCAGGAATTAAAGAAAACAAACAAAAAAGCCAACAAAACCAACAGGTTGTTAATGTTGGTTTGTTTTTTTTCCTGAAAAGCCTGTTAAAAGACTAGAGCACTGTTGGTGTAGATGTTGTGAGCACTATAGGCTAGACAGGCTAGGTGAAAGCAGCTTTGGATGCTATTTTGCATCCTAAAGTTTAATCAGAACAACCTCCCTCGTTTTATTTTGTGTTGATTTTTTTTGTTTGGTTTGTTTTTTTGGTGTGTGCGTTTCGTTTTTTTACCCTCCTCTCCCCCTGTTTATATTCCCTCGGTTTCTCATCCATCAACTGCTGGTATGGCTAAGTTTCTTGTTAATTGAAGTTTTATAGATTCATAGAATCATTTCGGTTGGAAAAGACCTCTAAGATCATTGAGTTCACCCGTGATCTAACTCTACTAAGTCAGGTGCTAAGCCATGTCCCTTAGCACATCTCTGCTTCTATGAAACATCTCCAGGGACAGGGATTCAACCACTAACCTGGGGACCCTGTTCCAATCTTTGAGAATCCTTTCAGGGAGGAAGTTTGTTCTAATATCCAACCTCACTCTCCCCTGATGCAACCTGAGACCATTTCTTCTCATCCTATCACTGGTTAGTAGGGAGAAGAAACCAACATCCACCTGTCTCTAATCTCCTTTCAGAGTGTTGTAGAGAGCGAAAAGTTCCCTTCTCAGCCTCATTTTCCCCAGACTAAACAACCCCAGTTCCCTCAGATGCTCCTCACAAGACCTGCTTTCCAGGCTCTTCACCAGCTTTGTTGCCCTTCTCTGGACCTGCTCCAGTACTCTCTGTCATTCTTTTAGTGCTGAGTACTACTTCCTGGTTGTGCTTGTCGCATTATCGCTGATCCAGGCCAGGATACTGGAACGCAGAGATGTTCATCTGAATCTCCAGAAATCCTGGGGTTGTGGTTGAGGAAAAAAAAGTTTCCTCTGCAAAGCACAGGCAGTGGTTCTCATGTGGCACTTGGTGCTTCTCATGCATGGCACTTGTCATAGCGCCCTGTGAAATCCTCATCCCAGGCTCCTGTGCTGAATTTGGGAAGCCTGTGTGCAGGAGAAGACAGCTGGTCTTTGCTGGTAATGTTGGCAGGTACTGGCCTATTGACATTTTGTGTAATTTAAAAGCTGATGATTCTAGACACTAGCCTGAGTTTTTAAGAAGTGGCTAGAGAAGTGTAGTCTCCCCTTCCCCACAGACCAGGTGCTCTGCACTTTCCGAACACCAAGTGGTTTTTTAAGTTAAGAAGGATGTAAACTGTTTGCAGCTGAGGACACAGCAGTGCACCCCTCCCTGCTAAAGATAAGGTTGGGGGTGGGGGGGGAGAAAAACCCCACCAGCAGTAGCTTTTGAATATCCTGGTCATCATATGGCATTCCTAGCATGGCCAAATGAAATGGAATTGGAATCTCTTGTAATTCTCCAGCTGCTAAATGTGACATGTTTTGGGAGAAAGGCAAGGAAGGAATCCATCCTTGTGACCAGAAAAAATAGTTTTAGTTGCTTAGAGCAAGAGCAAGTTCTGAAAAGTAAAGATTTTAGACTTAATGTGTGTGGAACAAAAGGCCGTTGTGAGCTATGTACAAGAGTTGCTGAGAGTTTGTATTCTGCCCTTTTTTTTCTGTGGGAGTTATTTCCTGTTGTTGACTAGAGTTCTTTATTTAGAACCACCTAGCTACTGAGTGATGGCTCGCTTATAAGAAGAAAAAGTGTGATTAAAACTTGCTAGGGCTTATTTCAAGATCTCCCTGCTTCCATTTATTTAAGGGAAATCTTTGGTAAATGAAAGAAAAAAAAAAAACAACAAAGCAAACAAAAAAACCCCAAACAAACCAAACCAGTTCAGAACAACAAATGCATTTCCTTCTTATGATTTCACCCACATCAGCTGTGACAGCTAGCAGAAATATGTTGGGAGTCTGAGGTCTTTCACCTGAGCATTGCAGGCAAGACAATGTTTCTCTAACAGAGATGGTTTGGTTTAGGTTGTCCTGGTTTTAAAACCAAAACAAACATCAAATGCCAGACTTCCCTTTGTGCTGGTAAGAGTACAGCAATGGTGTTACCTTCCCACCAGCTGCTGGGGGGCAGCTCTTTCTGCAAACCCCGCAACTAGAGTAGGAGTGGGCACTTGCACATTCCGGGCTGCTCCAATCAAGAGTTTTCTCTGCCAGTAAAAAGAGGTTTCTGCAGCTGACCTGCACGGGGATAGTATTCGGGTATGTGTGTGGAATCGAATTAGCAGCACTGACATCTGCTTCACTTCTTTTGCTGTTATGGTAGGGGCTGAACATCCAGTTGAGAGCGATGGAAAGTTGGCAGAAGAGGGGGAGAGGGGGCGGGGGGTAAAGCAAAAGGTTCAATCAGCAGGTTAACAATACTGGACTCTAGGGATAGGTAAGCAAGCAAAGGAACTGGGGTTTATGATGACTTTTATCTTAGCAGCAATCACACTAGGAGTGTCCCTTGTGTGTAGATGATTAGAAAATGCTCTGGGGGATGAGGTATGGCAGATGGACAATCGTCCCTTCTTGACTTAGGTGTCAACCTCTTGCAGAGGGTGCCCAGCAAACAGATGGGTGCCTTTCTGTGAAGTACTTGGCTGCTGGCCGCTCCTGGGGACAGGTCCTGGCTCAGTCATTCACACCTTTCCTTCTACAAATAAACATAATAGCAGCTGTTTTGGAAAGCTGAACTTCTCTCTATAGGAAAGCAAATCTCTCTGTGAAAGAGAGGTTTAGGAGCTTTCTGCTTATCTCTTTGCGCTGGAAAAGTTCACGATGGGGAGAAGAACCAGAGAGAGCTTCAGTGATACTCCTAACGGTATTTTCTGCTGCTGCTGTCCAGAGGTCAACCCGGGGAATGCTCTGCAGTCAGCAGCAGCACCAGCTCTGCACCTTTCCCTTGGCTTGCTTGTCTCTGTACCACTACCAGGTTTCTGCTTTGCTCCCCAACTAAGACTGAAATTGAAAGAAAAAGAAAAAAAAAATCAAACAAAAAAACCCCACACAACAAAACACACACACCCCCCCAAAAAAAAAAAACAAAAACCCACAAAACCAAAACAAACAACAACAAAAAAATACCAACATATGAAAAAATTGCTGTTTGAGAGAGCTGCTTATGGCGGTCTCAGAAAGCCACTTCTGGTTTTGGGGAGAGCAGTGTGCCTTATGCAGCTCATCTGCTTTCCTAGCTCTCTGCCATACCCCATATCCTTTTTGTGTTGTTGCTTCATTGTTTTTTTACTTGCAAATTCTGACACCTTATGGCTTATGGAGTTGACCAGACAGGAAAGCAGCCTCCTCCCTCTTCCAGACCCCCTCCCACATTTCAAGAACATTAGCACCCTAAAGTCACTGTGGGAGGGAGAAAGAGAGTATGAAATGAAGGGGAAATGGACTGTGATGGTGGATTCTTTTTGCTTTGTTCTGGTGATAGATAGAATGATAGAATCATGTTGGTTGTAAAAGACCTTTAAGATCAAGTCCAACCATTATCTGACTCCATCTAGTCTGGTGTTAAACCGTGCCCCTCAGCACTACATCTCTGCCTCTTGTAAACCCCTCCAGGGATGAGGATTCAACCACCTCCCCGTGGAGCCTGTTCCAGGGTTTGAAAACTCTTTCAGTGATGAAGTTTCCTCTAATCTCCAACCTAAACCTCCCCCGGTGCAACTTGAGGCCATTTTCTTCCATATCCTAAGTACCGGGTGGGTTTGCAGTGATTGGGTGTTTCATCTTTGCTTGGGGATGCTAATCAGGCTGTCTTAGCCTTTGGCTAAGGCTACTGTAAATGGAAGAGTTTTCTTTAAAGCAAGAGAGCATAAAACAGAGTAGAGGAGAACCTATATTAATCTGTGCAGTTCCCTTTTTCTTCCGGCAGCTGCCTTTCTGACTATTACAGGGGTGGGCTTAGGTAAAGTTAAAGAATACATACTTCACCCACAGCCTGTTTACCTGCAGATAGGGGACAAGCTTTTGCTGACTTAGCCCACGATCTTAAGAATGTACACGTTTTATGAAGGGTTGAAACAGAAAGACTTGTGCAGTCACTGCACTGCCTCAATGAGTTCAGTTTTGTATGATCTTAATTTATTTGTAGTGGAACAGAATGGCAGTGGGAGTTTATGCCACATTTGATGTTCTTGTGCTGGGTTTTTGACACTTTTTTTTCCTTCTTCTAAATTTGGCCCTGCAGATTCAACTTTTGGTCTATTGAGGTTTGTTGTTTGGTTTTTATGTTGATTTTTTGTTTGTTTGGTCATTTCATATTGTGTTCTTTTTATGGTTTCTTTTCAAGAAGTCACTTACTGTTCATTTGAAATTAGACCCTCAGAAACCTCTGTCTGAAAGGAGCACAGATAAACAGCCCCTGCAAAGAATTTTGCACCTGGGGCAGTCAAAGGAAGAATTTATCATTGCAAATTACCTTGAAAATGCCTCTCTCCTACTTGATAAGCATCCTTTGGATCTAGTGGCTCTCAGAAGATGCAGAAACAAAATGCCCAACCCTCGCAGATGGTTTAGGAGCTTTAATGTTTCTGCAGGTCATATTGCAGTCAGCAGATGCAGTTAAAAGTGCTTTCATGTCAGTGTATTAACTCATGTCTTTTATAAATAAGGATTGGAAGAGGTTCGGGTTTTTTTGGTTGTTGGTTTGCTTTTGTTTTTTTTTTCTTTGTTTGTTTGGTTGTTTCTTCTGTTTTTTTTTTTTCTGGTAAGGAACCTATGTGGACCCCAGTGACGTGCTTTTAACTCCCTATAACTCCTTTTAACTCCTGTAAAATGTTACAGTGCTCTGTAACATCAACGTTATAGGCACAACACTGTTTTGGTGTTGCCCTCCCAGCCTCCAGACACATTGCTACCCGCTGAACAGTGCTTTAATGTGACAAATCTGAACAGGAGCATCCATTTCTAGCAGCATACAATCACCCTGCTGGTGGCCCTGTTTGGTCTATCAAGCCTTTGGCATCTCAGCAGGGTTAAGCGCTGCTAAACACATTCCAAATCACCTATGCAGCCAGGCCTCTTCCAGGTTTCAAGAGTGCTCAGGAAGAGTGTGAGGGGCACCTGCACTCCAAAAATGTATTGCTCCACGTAGAGCTCTTTGCTTCAGAAAAGGGTTAGATGTGTTCCTGTGTGATCTGGTCTAGGTGATCCTGCTCTGCAGGGAGGTTTGACTAGATGATTTTTTTGAGGTCACTTCCAGCCCATGACATTCTGTGATTCTGTGAATATGTGCAGTGCACCCAGCAAAGCCAGGTCAGTAGAGCTGCTCTCCCCTGGTGACCCAGGAGCAGGTAGTAGCATCAGCATAAGGGAGATGGTGATGACCTTTGTGTTGAAGCATGTATGGCTCACATGTTTGACAACCCTATGTTGTTAAAGTTTTTCAGGCTCATATTGGGTTTGAGCTAAAGACTGTTGGGTGGCCAAAGTCTTCTGGCTTGATTGC
Source organism: Semnornis frantzii (assembly GCA_013399775.1). Classification (NCBI taxonomy): domain Eukaryota; kingdom Metazoa; phylum Chordata; class Aves; order Piciformes; family Ramphastidae; genus Semnornis; species Semnornis frantzii. The sequence goes on along the minus strand of VWYK01001399.1, from coordinate 13,117 downwards.
AATGACATCTGTTTACACTAGAGGTTAATTAGGCCTGAAAACTGGCCTTCTCTGTATTTTGCCCCACCATTTCTGTGTGTGGTTTTGGGGTTTTTTTCCTTTATTATAAGTATTCCCTCCTTAGTGGTAAAACAGAGCCTTGGGTTTTATCTCCAGATTTACTTTTTTTCTCTAAATCCACTGGCTCCAGCAGGAGAATGGATATCAGGAGATCAGCACAGCCTCTCTTCAGAAGAGTAACCAAATGTTCCAGAAAAGAATGACTTGTGCTTTTGATGGAGACAGCAGAGCGAGCACTGAAAGGGGAAGAAAAGCAGCCTGAAATTTGTTTAAAACTCAGCTCAATGCAAAGTACAAGCCACTGTGTCTTGAGCGGAAAGGGGAGCCTTTGTGCTTAGTGTGAACACTCTGGCCTGGTGCAAAAGTGGCGCACATTTTGCAGGTAGCAGAGCCTAAATGGGATTTGGGAAAGAAGACGTGTTTATGAAAAGGCAAAAAGCTGTGAGAAGATCCACAGCAATGGTGGGCAGCCCAAACCTCTGACAGAGGACAGAGTGTTTCAGCAGCAGTGGGGTGATGCACACCAGCAGTCTCTAGAGGCCTGGGAGTGCACAGGGAATTGCAGAGGGAGGGAGTCATCTCCATGCGTGAGGAATGCAGCAAAACCTCCTCTGACTAAGCCAGCTAATGCATGCTGCGCTGTTGTTTTGCTTTTTTGTTGCCGTATTGGTGGTTTGTGTTTTTTTTTTGCTCTTCTTCCTCTTTCCCGATAATCCTGCTCCATAATATTTCCTTAATAATTTAACATGTGAAGAGCAGTCCTTTTGGAAAGCATCTAAATCACCAAACCTTACTTTCAGATGAAACCATGCCACCCGTGCCGCACACTGGGGGGATTTTTTTACTGGGTCTGACTGTTTGAGAACTACCTTGACATTAAGGGTTTGGGATTTTTTCTTAATTACTTCGTGAATTTACCACGTGGCACAACCCTTGGTACTGCCAAGCAACAGCTTTCTATTACTAGACTCTGCGGGCCCTATCCTGTGTCACCCAAGCCAAAAGCAAGATTTGGGAACAGACGTTGGAATAAAAATCTGTAGGAAGGCTTAGAATAACTGTATGAAAGGGGATTAGTTACTCTCGGAATACTGATTCATGAGCTCCATGGTTTGGTGTTTTGGTTTTTTGGGGTTTTTTTGCATCTCTGTTCATTTCACCCAAGTAAGATCAACTGCCCAGCTAGACATATAATATATGATACTACATTAGAACTAAGGCTGCATTTGGTTGTACTCATTAATTAATCTGATTTCTCCTCTACATTTTTTTGTTAGGTTTTTGTTTTTTTTTTTTTTTTTTTTCCTGGAGAACTAACAGAGAATGATAATTAAGCATATTATGTATTCTAGGGAACAGTGTTTCTCCTACTGCCACAGAAACATTAAAGGAGAAAAACATGAACTAAAGCAGAAAATGAAGTGAGAAAAAGCTAAAATTTGAGTGAGAAGCAGGGTAACATTCCTTCCTTCAGTTTTAACCAGTTCCTCTGTGCCTTGGGACTTGTAGGGCAGCCTTGTTACAGTGGGAGAGTTGCACCAGCAAAATGGAGGGAAAAAAAAAAAAAAGGCAATTGAAATCTCAAGGAAAGCAGCTCAGCTCTTAGGTGCAGCCCTCTCCCTGCTACTGTATGGGTGCAGACTGCAGTAATGCAGCATCCAATGTTTTTGAGGGGCTTGCTTTTAGTTGTGGCTGAGCCTTGCTTGATAAGAGGCCTGTTCTTCGTGGTTGGTGTTGACCCCAAGCCTGAGCTGGCCTGAGCAGATATAGCTCAAGGTCTCAGCAGTGTTTCATTTCCTTGTAGCATGCTTGCTTTTTACTTGTGAGACTCATGTTGCTTTGTGGGGAGTGTTGCTCTAGCAGAATGAGCATCCTTGGGCATAAACAGGTCTTTTGTTTATCTTTTCCCAACTTACCAGGGCCAGTGGAGTCTTTATTTGCAAAGGTTTTCTGCTCTGGGGGTAGTATTAGGTATTTGCCTGCCAGCTCAAGCATGCACAGAAGCAAAAACATCCAAAGAGAGAATGAAGATCACAGAATGTTAGGGGCTGGAAGGGACCTCAGAAGACCATGTAGTCCAACCCCTCAGCGAGTGCAGGATCACCCAAAATAAATCACACAGGAACACAATCAGGTGGCTTTGGAATGCCTTCAGAGAGGGAGACTCTACAACCTCTCTGGGCAGCCTGTCCCTGTGCTCTGCCACCCTTGAAAGGAAATTTTTTTTTTTTCCTAATATTTCCATGGAACCTCCTATGTTCCAGTTAGTGTCCACAACCCCTTGTCCTGGCAAAGGAACACCACTGAGATGGGTCTGGCCCTGTTCTCCTGACGTTTGCCCTTTAGCTATTGATCATCATTAATGAGATTCCCCCCCTTCAGTCTCCTCATCTCCACACTAAACAGCCCCAGCTCTCTCAGCCTTTCCTCCTAAGGTGGATGTTTCAGTCCCCTCATCACATTGGAGGCTCTCTGCTGGACCTTCTCCAATAGTTTTTTTGCTCTTCTGGAACTGGGGAGCCCAGAACTGGATGCAGTATTCCAGATGAGGCCTCATCAATGCAGAGAACAGTGGGGGGAGAAGCTCCCTTGATCTGCTGGCCACACTCTTCTTCATGCACCTCCGGATGTTACTCACTGGCCTTCTTGGCCCTGAGGGCACATTGCTGATTCATGGTTAGCCTGCTGTCCACCGGCACTCCCAGGTCCTTTTCCCCTGCTCTCCAGCAGGCCAGTCCCCAAACTGCACTGATACATGGAGTTCTGCCCCAGACGCAGCGCTCACTCGATGACATCTCACAGCATTAACCTGTGCTGCAATTAGAAAGGAAAAGTCCAAGGATACGATTAGAAACATAGGAAGCAGTTCACAGCCTCTTTTTTTGAGAACCAGGAGGGATGCTAACGTTGGAGCACACTAAATGTTGCCACTCTGTCCTCTTTAGTACATGTTGATAGGCAGAAGTTACCTGTAGTATTTCTGATGAATTACCCTATGAAGTACAGTGTCTGTCTTCCCTCTCCTCACCTTTCATATCTTTTATTTCTCTTTGTTCATGTATTTAACACAGGAGGGGTTTTGAATGTGGGAAGCCTGTGGGAAGCCTGGCCTCAATCAGCCAAGCTGCGACTGTCCTTGCTCAAAGAAAAGGCTGCGCTTAGACCACGTCTGTGGCCCACATCAGGTTGATACTACTCCTGAAAAAAATGGGTTAAGTTCCTTCTCTTTCAGCATGTTGCCTTCATCACAGGGTCACAGGACACTGGGGTTGGAAGTGACCTCTGGAGATCGAGTTCAAGCCCCTTAACAGAGCAGTATCATAATATATTGCAGGTCACACAGGAATGCATCCAGGAGGGTCTTGATTGAAACTTCACGACACCTCTGGGGAGCCTGTTCCAGTGCTCCATGACCCTTACAGTAGAGAAGTAGTTCTTCACGTTGAGGTGGAACTCCCTGTGCTGTAGTTTATATGCACTGCCCCTTGTCCTATCACAGGGCAAAACTGAGAAGAGTTTGTCCGCTCCCTCTTGACCCCCAGCCCTCAGATATTTATAAACATACCCTCTAAGTCTTCTCTTCAGCAGACCAAAAAGCCCCAGGTCCCTTAGCCATTCCTCATAGGGCAGTGCTCCAGCTCCTTCATCATCTTTGTAGCACACCTTGGACTCTTTCGAGTAGATCCCTGTCCTTCATGTGTGAGCCGTTGGACGGATGGCATCAAGACTGTGGCTGCACAGTTAGATCTGTGCTGCTGCTCCTTAGGAAGCCCTTGCGTGCCCTGTTCCAAAATGGGATGTGTTTTGGGTGACTTCTCCTCGCAGACGCTCTGACTTTTCCCCAGACTCCTGCGGGCTCTTGGCCACCCTTCCTTTCACAGCAGGCTGGTTCTCAGTGCTTACTGACAAGTTCGGGCAAACTGTGTTTGGGCCTTGCAGATGCTTTTCTGGTCATGTTGCTCTGGAGCTGCAGAGTGAAGTTTCTTGGCCAGAAAGGTACGAGGCAATGTGAGGAGCAGTGTGGCAGTAGGATTCTTCACCTCGTTTAGCCTAACCCCATCCTGCCATGATGAAGCCTCTGCTATGCGTGAAGTGTTGGAAGGAGCTCTGCTCCTATTGATTCATATTGTGACCTATGCTCTGCTGAGAAGGCTTCCGAGCGTGGTTGTACTAGGAACAATGCGAACTACAGCCAGACTACAAACTGCTGCTAAGAAAGGCCCAGGGGAGTTACAGAAGGGGCGGTGAGTTTTCTCTTGTGCTAGCATAAAACTGAAGCAGCCTCACAAAGCCAGAATCGGTTAAAAACTCAGACAATACTGTCTTAGGCCTTTTACAGCTGAGCATAACATGGCAAGATCAGGGCCGTGCCTCTCGGACTGGAGCCCAGCTGCTTATTTAGCAAATGTTTGTGGTTCTGCCTACGGTGCTGGTGATAGTGTGCACACACCCAAGCACAGGGACTGTAAACCTCCTGCGGACTTTGAGCTCAGGAAGGCAGGCACCACTTGGCTGCGTGCATCTGCAGTGTCATTACGCAAGGCCAGATCCTGCTGTGTTACAAATCCGGTGTAAAGGAGGGCAGAATGTGGTGCTGAAATTCACTGGATCTAGCAAAGAGCCGTCCCAGTCAAAAATGTACAAGTATTACAGATATTCCGTCTGGCTTTTGAGCAGGCTGAAGCTCACTGAGCACAGGTACCAAGTTCACTTGGGCTCCAGAGAGGATGAATCTTTTATTTACTGATTTTTATAATGATTCTTGTGATTTCAAGAACTATAGATTCAGAGAATTGCTTCAGTTGGAAAATACATTTAATATCATCGAGTCCAACCATTGGACTTGATGCCTTAAATAGAAGGACCAAATCTCAGTGCCTTGCTCCTGGCGAGTATCCAGCCAGGGGAAGTTCTGCTTTTAATTTTTGCCAGCTCGTAAGCAATTTGCAAGTCACTCCTGAAAATTCAGCAAGCACTTCGTGAGCTGCTTTGCAGATCTGGTCCGGGGCTGTATTGCAGATGGAGGATGGGAGTGCTTGGCTCTCCTCAAAGGAATGGCTGGTAGCAAGGGTGGAAGGAGAAGGATGTGCCGAAACCTCCAGAACTGGTGGTATTTTAGATCGGATGCCCTTTTCATCCCATTTTAGTGATTTCAGCAGAGGATCCAAACCTTGGTGTTTAAACCTCGATTAGATGGTGTCTTTTCAGTTACAGTGTTAAGAAATTGTAAAATCATCACTTTATCTCCTTGCGATTTGGCAGGCTTGCTATTTTAATTGTTGAGCTGTTTGTTTGTTTGGGCATTTTTCCCTTGTGGAATTTTGACAAATCCAGTTTCCACTTTAAAGAAATGTACCCTCATCAAGTATCTCTTCTTTTTCTAGCTGAAAAGGGAACTTATTTCTAACAAGGCTATCAGCTCCATTGATCACAAATCATTACATACCATTTTGAGTATAATACCTAAGCAAGTAGTGGCATTAACGGCTAGTAATCACCTTTTGCTAGATCTTAAAGCTCGATTGTCCTGTGAAGTACAACCCGTTTAGTGGAACACGAATGATCCGGGGCTGTAGCCAAAGCTGTTGAGGTGTTTGAATTGCCTTTTACAATCCCAGCTGGGATTACAATTGTTTTTGAACAAAATCATTGAGGGAACTTAAAACAATTGTCTTTTTTTTTCCGGATAATGCCTGATTCTGAGCTCCCCCCACCCCTTCTCCCAAATCTCCCTTGCACTCAAAGGTCTGCATCCGAAGGGTCTGGTGAACAGGTCTTGTGAGGAACATCTGAGGGGGTTGTTCAGGAGAAAAGGAGACTGAGGGGAGACCTTGCTCTCTACAAACTTCCTGAAAGAAGCCTGGAGCCAGGTGGCCGTCGGTCTCTTCTCCCTAGTTACAAGCGGTAGGACAGAAGAACCTCCTTGCCCCAGGGAAGGGCTAGGTTGGATATTAAAAGAAACTTCTTCCCTGAAAGGGTTCTTAAAGACTGGAACAGGCTGCCCAGGGAGGTGGCTGAATTCCCATCCCTGGAGGTGTTTCAAAGAGGCAGAGATGTGGTGCTGAGGGACATGCCTTAGCACCAGACTTGGCGGAGTTAGAGAACGGTTGGACGCGGTCATCTTAAAGGTCTTTTCCAACCGAAACGATTCTGTCATCCTGCGATCTCCGTGCGGCCTCGGTTTTGCGCCCACATTAGCAGCGAGGATCCCACGGCATGGGGCCTCCCAGGTGAGCTCCCGGTCTCGCTCCAGCCCCGAGGGGAGGCAGGGCGGCCCAGGCAGCCGCGCCGCGTCCCCCAGCCGCCGGATGGCCGGGATACTTGTCATATTTGCGGTCGGGGCGCCTTGGCACCGGCCTCCGTCCCGGCCCGGGGCACGGCGCTCCCCGGGGGGACCTGCGGTGCTGGCGGTGGGGGCTGAGCTGTGGGGGCCGTGCCGCCCCCTCGGAACAGAGACACGCGTGGGCTGCGCGGGAAGCCGCGGCGGGAGGAGGAGCGGCGGGGAGGAGGGGGAGGGT
>VWYK01001393.1:757-16032 GCA_013399775.1 Semnornis frantzii | reverse complement strand
ATAGAATAGAATAGAATAGATTTGGCTGGAAGAGATCAGCAATGCCTGACCACTTCAGGCTGACACACTGTTATTTAAGAGCATTGCCCAAATGCCTCTTAAACACTGACAAGCTTGGGGCTTAGACCCAGTCTCCAGGAAGCCCTTCCCAGAGTTTGACCACCCTCTCAGCAAAGAAAGGTTTCGTAATGTCCAGCCTGAACCTCCCCTGACTGCTTTGAACCATTCCCAGGTGTCCTTGTCCCTCGTTTGCAAGGAAAAGAGCTCAGCACTTCCCTCTCCACATCCCCTGCTGAGGGAGCTGCAGAAAGCAGTAAGATCCCCCTTCAGCCTCCTTCTCCCCAGATTAGGCAACCCCACCATCCTCTTTTAGGTCTGGAACGTTGCTAGAGAAGTGACACCTTAACGACAATGCTGAGCAATTAGCGTTGTCAACCCCCTCCCTCAGCACTAATCCCACATCTCTGAGCAGTTAGCTCTTGCCACACAGATTTTTACTGAAGAAGATTACAAGGTTGGTTTAAGTGAACTGAGAAGATAGTTTTGCAATCTATGCTAGCATAAAGCAACAGCAGTGTTGCTTGGGAGATGATTTTATTTCCCTTGAAGGGATTGTTTCAGCATGACACCTTCGGATCACTCAGCGCTGGGCTTTCTAACCTGACTGCCTCAGGACTGCATAAACAGCAGCAGTACAAATCTGTGGCATTAAAAGCTTCCACACCTGGCAAGGTTTCCTGCTCATCAGAGCAGGGTGATGCAAGCCTATGCATTGCTGGGTTCTCCACCTAAGTGTGCCAGTGTGCTGCAGGGCCCTCTTTAAGGGGAGTTTTATCTCAGGATGCCCAGGTTTGCACAAGAAAGAGGTCATTAGTCCAGGCTGCAAGGTGTTGATCCAAAGTCCTTGGTACCAAAACCTTTGCAGTGCAAAGTGGTCTGTGTGTGTTAAACTCCATCTCTCTGCTAACATCAGTGTGAGGAAGGACAGAGGTCTTGTCCCAGTGCTGCAAAATACTTGGGCTGGACAGAAACAGAAATGCATTTAGCGAACAGTAACTGAGTGAGGCTGATAAATCCCTGAGTGTTGTAGTGCTGTGAATTCCACTCAAGAGATGGATGATTGTTCTTCTGTTGAGAGTCTGCAGAAAGCAACTCTTTTTGCTGTGTGATGTTTACAGCATTCCTGTCGGCCACGGTAGGCAAGTTTGCTGCCTCAGGTGTATCCCTCCAAGTAAACATCCTCGCGGTAAAATGCCAAACCTGAAGTTTCCTCTTTGTCATAGTTACAAGAGCTGTCAAACAGAGCTGCCTTGCAGTATGGAGAGCTCATCTCAAAAATCTTTTGGGGCTCTATTCGGAAGCTGGGCTTAACTACTTTTGACCTTCTGAGTCGGCCCCTGTATATCAGGCGTGGCTCAGTGATGATTTTTCTCTCTGCAGAGTTCACACAGACCATAGCATTATTTATCCTGTGCAGACATTGAAACAACATCTCACCCTTTTCTCACTGGGCAGTCTGGTTATTTTTTCATTGTCTTTTATCAGGATTTTCATCAATGTTTCCCCACGGCTTCCAGATTGTTCACAATGCAGATGCAGCAGTTCTGTTCACTGGGCTGGGCAACAGCAATCACGTTACCCATGCCCTGCATTCTTTACATTAGTTGCTCATAGGAAGAGAAATTGAATTATAGCTACTGCAAAGCTGGGACGGGAGGACACTTGGTTGTTTGTTTTAAAAGCCAGGACTGACATAATAAGAAGCCTTAAGCTCTGTTTGCTTCTTCCTGCTGCTTTTGCTAGCCACTGTTTACATTTTGATGCAGCCTATTGCTTCTGAAGGTCAGTTTGGTATAGCAGTTTAACACTGATAGAGCTCCTGTGGCCAGCACTTAAGATCTAAAGCGAGTGGGTCCGAGTGGGTTTTGAAGCTGAAGGGCTTTTCAGTACTGCTTTAGTGGCCCTATTTTTATTTTCCATAAACATGTGAAAAACCCAAGAAGGTCTGCAATGCTTCTGCCAAGGCCACCTTATGAAGTGAACTCCACTTTGTCAGTGCTAAGAACAGGCATCCTTCCCATTCAGTCTTCTCCAGTGTCAGGAATCATAGAATACCAGGGGCTGGAAGGGACCTCAAAAGATCAGAAGACAGTTTTAGAGCTTCAGGAAAGGTTTAAAGCATCTTGTTGTTGTTGTTTGAGAGGTCTTATATTCTTCTGGTAACCATTATTTGCAAGGGAAGTTCTGAATATTTGAGATCACATAGAGATGACTGCTACGAAGTTTCTGGATTTTATTGTTGTGCTCTCTGCATAACACTTTTGTAGGTAGGAATTCCCAGCTTACATTTTTCCATCTAAATATATAATTTATAGCTTTTATAAGAGCTATAGTACAGAATCATTCGTGACATTGCTCTTGCTTTAAAAAAAAAAAACAAACAACCAGACCCACAAACATCACTCCACTTGTACAGAAGCTGAAAATGGTTTTATTGAAATGCTTAATGGGTGCCATAGTCCAGCCCAGAGACCACAGTCTTTAGTCCATAGTTACTAAGCACTTAACACTGATGTGGCTTATGTTCAGATGGCCCATTTGGAGAAAGCTTTGCATCACTTATGTGAATATATGTTGAGGAAATGTGTTTCCTTTAGGAAATGGTAGAGCAAAGAGCAAACCTCTCTTTTTGGAGCCACTGACAATTATGAAAAGCACAGCAGAGAATATTTTGGTTTGAGTATCTCCTTCAGCCCTGCCACATTTAATGTTTGCAGCTTTCACTTAAACTAATGTGCTTTTATCTTATGGCATATTAGGTATCTTGAGAGCCACTGCTAAGCTTAAAATATCATATGGAAAACTGTAATGTGACCCTTTTGTGATTACTTGGAAGAGGACAGAGTTTGGTTGTGCAGTAACAGAAATGAAGGAGAGAGTGCTGCTTTTCCCTAATGATTACTATTTATACACTGCCATGCATTGGTCCAGATAAGAGGAGGAAAAAGATCAAGAAGTGAGAGAGCAGCAGGAATAGTGATTTGGAGCATCTGAAAGGATTGGGAAATGTCAAATAATTGATAGGAGAGCTCTTACACACTGAGGAGTTATGCTGGAGAATATGGTTGCAGGATCATGGAGTGTTAAGGGTTGGAAAGGACCTCCAGAGATCATTGAGTCCAATTCCCTTGCCAGAGCAGGATCACCTAGAGAAGGTCACACAGGAATGCATCCAGGCAGAACAATCTGCAAATCTAAAGACTAATTTTTGAGAGAGAAAGAAATGAATGAAGGAAAGCTTGAACACATCCTGGATCCACCAGATTGGAACCAGTAGTGACAGAAGTCTAAGTAATTTGAAAAGGAGACTCCACAACCTCTCTGGGCAGNCAGGATCACCTAGAGAAGGTCACACAGGAATGCATCCAGGCAGAACAATCTGCAAATCTAAAGACTAATTTTTGAGAGAGAAAGAAATGAATGAAGGAAAGCTTGAACACATCCTGGATCCACCAGATTGGAACCAGTAGTGACAGAAGTCTAAGTAATTTGAAAAGGAGACTCCACAACCTCTCTGGGCAGCCTGCTCTAGGGCTCTGTCATCCTCACAGTGAAGAAGTTTTTTCTTATGTTTGCACAGAACCTCCTCTGCTCCAGCTTACACCCACTGCTCCTTGTCCTGTCACTGGACATCACTGAGCAGAGCCTGGCTCTGTCCTCCCAACACTGCCCTGCACATCTTTACAAAGATGAAGGCAGCTCTCAGCCTCCTCTGCTCCAAGCTGAAGAGCCCCAGCTCCCTCAGCCTCTCCTCATACAGGAGACCTTCCACTGCTTTCAGCAGCTTTGTAGCTATGCACTGGACTCTCTCAAGCAGTTCCCTGTCCTTCTTGAACTGACAAGCCCAGAACTGGGTCATTAAACTACAAAGATGATCAACTGAGAGCAGAAGCTATAGATTATTATAAGGTTCTTTAATTTACCTTTTTTGGTTGTTTTTGGGTTTTGTAATCTAGTGTTTTAAAGGCTGCTCATATCACCCAACTCTGCTAGGGAACTCTATATAAGGCTTCATAGAATCATAGAATGGTAAAGTTGGAAGGGACCTCAAAGATCATCTAGTTCCAACCCCCTGCCATAGTACCTCCCACTAGTACAGGTCACTCAAGGCCTCCTCCAACCTGGCCTTGAACAGCTCCAGGGATGAGCTTGTAACTGCTCATCACACCTTTCAAAGACCCCAGTGTCCAAATGCAGCTTCACAGCTTATCATGGTTGGTACAAAGAGAGTTTTAGTGCTGGTTGCAGTGTAACAAGGAGTGAGCTGTGAAGTTTCACTTACTTAAATATCTGTGATAGTAAAACATGACCATGGACAGTAGAGCAGGATATAAGAAACAGGATTTGCAGGCAGAGGTCTTTTACTCAATCAGCAGATTTAGTAGGAGAAAGCAGACAAACTTCTGGACGCATGAGGCCTTCTTTGGTCTCAAATAAAACCATGGACTTGATAGCCTTGTTGGTTTTATGGTGTATCATAGTACACCTCCTCATTTGCCTTTGTTTCATAGGCAATAAACTGCCTGTTCTTCTTCCTTAACATTGTCTTCTCCCTTGTGCCCTTAATAACTTCCCTTTTACTCCAAAGCTGACAGCCAGCTTCCCTTTCAGAGGTGATCTGAAACCTCTACCTGGTATGTACCCAGCTGAGCAATGGCTCTCTAGTAGTATTTAGCTCAGCTAATTTTAATTTGGGCTTGTTGAAGGCTTTTGAGTGTTCAAAAGCTTGTCTGGTTTTATTTTTGGGGGGTGTTTTGTTTGGTTGGTTGGTTGGTTTTGTTTTACATTTATAGCAACTAGTTCAATGCAGCACAGTACCTTCATCTGCAAATCTAATAACTGAGTTTTGAGAGATTAAAAAAAAAAAAATGAAGAAAAGCTTGAACACATCCTTGGACTCACCAGACTGGAAACAGCAGTCTAAGTAATTTTAAAAGTATTATATCTTACCTTTGTCTTCACAGCTTGAAAGAACACTGGATATCATAGAATGGGAAGGTTGGAAGGGACCTCAAGGATCATCCAGTTCCATCCCCCTGCCATAGGCAGGGACACCTCCCACTAGCACAGGTCCCTCAAGGCCTCCTCCAACCTGGCCTTGAACACCTCCAGGGAGGGAGCAGCCACAACCTCCCTGGGCAACCTGTGCCAGTGTCTCACCACCCTCACTGCAAAGAACCCCTTCCTAACATCCAGTCTAAATTTCCTCTCTTCCAGTTCAAACCCATTGCCCCTCATCCTGTCACTACAGGAGCTTGTCAATAGTCCCTCCCCATCATATAAGGAAGCAGTCTAGAAATGCTGATTTTCGTAATCTCTAACACTGGGATGCCTTAATATGAACATTTTGAAGGTAAAACCCTTTGCAGGGCCATATAACATTTGTCATAGATCTTGGCATCAGTTTCTGGCTTAAGGGCATCTCTCAGTTTCTTGCCTACTTAGGCATATTCGTTGGTACTTAGACCTTTGGCTTTAGTCTGGTGAACTTAGTGGGCCAGAAACTTCTCTTTCTTGCCTTCCAGCCTGCAGCCTTCTGAAATGTGCTGAAATATTAGGAATATTGCCTTGGGTTTGACAAGGATAGGGTTAATTTTCACCAGAAGCTGGGTGAGTGTGCAACCAGGTTAGCCAGCAGAACCAGCCAAGGGGATATTTTGTAGAATCATAGAATAGTTTAGGTTGGAAGGGACCTCAGAGATCATCTACTCCACACTACTTCCCCACCCTGGGCAGGGACACCTCTCAACTAGACTTGGCTGCACAAGGTCTCATCCAGTCTGGCCTTGAACACTCTCAGGGAGGAGGCATCCACAACCTCCCTGGGAAGCCTGTTCCAGAGTCTCACCACCCTCATCCTGAAGAACTTCTTTCTAAGATCCAGTCTAAACCTACTCTTCCCCAGCTTCGAACCATTCCCCCTTTTCCTATTGCTAGACTTCCCTTATGGAAGTCCCTTTCCAGCCTTCCTGCAGGATCCCTTCAGGTATTGGAAAGCTATAAGATGCCCCAGGAGTCTTCTCTTCTCTAGGCTGAACAAGCCCAGCTCCCTCAGCCTATCCTCACAGCAGAGGTGCTCCAGCTCTTGGATCATCTTTGTGGCCCTCCTCTGGATTCTTTCCAATGTCTCTGTGTCCTTCTTATGATTTCATACCACCTCATGTTCAGTATGTAAGGGGGAAGCCTGCACAGCCTGGCAACAGTTCTGGGTGAGTTGAGTTGTGTGAGTTGAGGCACTTAGTGCCATGGTTTAGTTAATTAGGAGGTGTTAGGTGATAGGCTGGACTTGACTTAGAAGGAAGTTCTTTCCAGTGAGGGTGGTGAGACACTGGCACAGGTTGCCCAGGGAGGTTGTGGCTGCTCCCTGCCTGGAGATGTTCAAGGTCAGGTTGGAGGAGGCCTTGAGTGACCTGTGCTAGTGGGAGGTGTCCCTGCCTATGGCAGGGGGTTGGAACTGGCTGATCCTTGAGGTCTCTTCCAACCTTACCATTCTATGATTCTATGATTCTGTCTCAAAGTTGTACATCACCTGCTCTCTGTATCATTTCATTAGTGTTGTTGTTGTTACTGTTGGGCTTTTTCTGTCTTTGGTTCTTCTATTAAACTGTCCTTATCTCAATCACAAGGGTTTACGTTTTTCTCCTAATTCTCCTTCCCATCTCACCTGGGGGCAGGTGTGAGTGAGTGACCACATGGTGGCCTGGGTCTAAACCATGAGATATAGTAGCCTTCCAGTATCTGATGGGGGCCTACAGGAAGGCTGGGGAGGGACTATTGACAAGGTCTGGGAATGCCAGGACAAGGGGCAATGGGTTTGAACTGGCAGAGGGGAGACTGAAAGTGGATGTTAGGAGGAAGTTGTTTGCAGTGAGGGTGGTGAGACACTGGCACAGGTTGCCCAGGGAGGTTGTGGCTGCTCCCTCCCTGGAGGTATTCAAGGCCAGGTTGGAGGAGGCCTTGAGTGACCTGTACTAGTGGGAGGTGTCTCTGCCTATGGCAGGGGGTTGGAACTGGATGAGCTTTGAGGTCCCTTCCAACCTTACCATTCTATGATTCTATAAAGCAGGAGTGATCAATGCAACTTCTACAGCTTTGCCTTCTCCTTTGCAACAACAAGGTTACTGACCACCCCAGCTTTCCTAAAGCTGAGAACTCTTTATTCAGTCACATCATTTAAAGGAGCAAACCTCCTGTGCAACAACAGTTGTCCCATCCAACCAAACAGGCTCTCACTGTTTGTGTAGATCATCTGGTATCACCTCCTGGCACTGCTGGGTGACCCTAGTTCAGTTCTCCAGCAGACTGTGAATGAACCTGGACAAGCAAATGTGCACACCCACCTGAGGGCCACCACTGAGGCTGTTCCCAGCCCTTCTTTGTTGCCAGACCTTTAGTATCAGATCAAACCAGTAGTATGGCACTCCCTGCTCCCTTGAGGTGAATCTCTGAGGGGTGTAAGTCATGCACATTTCTGATGCTGGTTTCCCTCTATATTTAATGATAAATATGTCATTTGCAGCACCAAAACAAATGTCTGCCTATTTTGTGCTTTCTCAGCATGTTATGTTGCTATGTCACAGCCTGGGAATGACTCAGTATGTTAAGACATTCCAACAGGAATATTTTTACTCTTGGTTTCAGAGCTACTCAAGTTGCAATTATAGAGGCATAAATCTTGCTCTGGCTTTTGCCCTCACAATGTCAGCTTCAATTGTCTGTTTAGGTTTCTCAGAGTTCCTTTCCAGCAAAACCAGAGAACATACAGCAGATAATGGTTGCTGTAGACTGTGGCTTAGCTCCCTGACTTCTTTCACTGTGGAATGGAAGAGAGTAGCCAAGCTAAACAATGACAGAGCTCAGATGAACTGAACAGGCCTGAGACTCCCTTGCTGCGGAGTAAAAGCAATTTCTCTGCATCTATACAGTGAGTGGGAATCCAGGAACAGCTGTAGAGGAAAGGGAAATGTTTGAAAGAAAGAAAAAGATGAGGTAGGCCAAGGAAAATGGAGAGGATTTATGAAAACTGAGGAGAGGCTGAAGAAGGCAAAGCATAAATAAGTGAAAGAGAAGAAAGGCAAAAAAGAATTTCAGCTCTAAGGAGTTTTCAGAATTGAAAAAGGAAGAGACTTGTAAGAATAATGTTTCTTCTGGGGTTCTTGGTGACAAGGTGACAATGATGTAGTGAAGAGGGGGGAGACAAAAGCAGAGACTCTGGCTGGGGCACTTACATAGAGGGAACTTTAAAAAGGCTTCAGTACTGATGCTGAGAGAATAAGGAGGCTAAAGAATTGTATGGGAGAGAAATTCAAAGACAGGCTGGAGTGCTTTGTTAGGTAGAGACATTTGGCAGTGTCTCTTGAAACCACTGCCCAGAAAGACTTGTGGAAAATAAGAGGGGCACCAGCCAAGCTTCTTTATAGCAAGATCTCCCTAGTAAGCCAGTGGATTGTGATATGTAAGAGTGAGATGCAGTCAGCAGTTTCACTGGGGCTGGCATACAGCTACTAATGCTGCAGGGTATTTTGCATCCCACTTTGTTGCATTAGATCTTTCCTGCTCTGTCTTTCCTTAAGGGAGCTACTACTCTGCTCACTTTCCAATAAAGGCATGCAAATAGATGCAAGGACTCTGAGTGGGTCTATGTGAAGCACATGTTTCATTGTGGCCTTGTACTTGCATTTAGTCTGATGTGATAAACAACTCAACACGTTGTACCATTACACTTCTTGTTACCTAATGGCTGAAACAGCAAGAAACAAGTGTGCCTCTTATCTGGCTTATCAGCTTCAAGTATTCAGAAGTGTTCATTCTTCCAGCCAAGCTATGGAGCTGAAAACTGAAATACAGAGATACAGTAACACTTGAAATTGTATTTTTACCAAGGACTGCATCTTTCCTTTTTGATTTTGAAAGCCCAGCCTGTATCACAGAATCACAGAATCATAGAATGGAAAGGTTAGAAGGTACCTCAAGGATCATCCAGTTCCACCCCCCTGCCATAGGCAGGGACACCTCCCACTAGCACAGGTCACTCAAGGCCTCCTCCAACCTGGCCTTCAACACCTCCAGGGAGAGAGCAGCCACAGCCTCCCTGGGCAACCTGTGCCAGGGTCTCACCACCCTCATTGCAAAGAACTTCCTCCTAACATCCAGTCTAAATGTCCCCCATGCCAGTTTAAACCCATTCCTCCTCCTCCTGTCATTCCCAGACCTTGTCAATAGTCCCTCCCCAGCCTTCCTGTAGGTCCCTTCAGATCCTGGAAGGCTACTCTAAGGTCTCCTGGAAGCCTTCTCTTCTGCAGGCTGCAGAGCCCCAACTCTCTCAGTCTGTCTTCACAGCAGAGCTGCTGCAGCCCTCTCAGCATCTTCGTGGCCTCCTCTGGACCTGCTCCAACAGTTCCATGTCCTTCCCGTGCTGTATCAAAACCAGTGCTGCCTGCAGACTAGTAAGACTTCAGGAAAGAAGTGGTTTCAAGCCACCCTGCATTTACCCATGAGATATAAAATGTCCCTCACAGGGAAGGGGAATTCTTGTTCATCAGTTTGGAGGAAGAGAAGATCCAAATCTTGGCAGTGCCTTTAACCACTCCAGAACTTCCTCAGCCGTTGCTCCTTGTAAGAAATGAAGTGTTTGCTTTAAGATGTTTAAAACTTGACTCTTCCACCTTAATCTATGAGTCTTGGATTTGGTGTATCACGTTGACAGACGTCATTAGCTGGATTCAGATGATGTGTGTTGTCAAAGCTCCATTCCTACTGAAGCCCATATCTAATTCTGAGGCTGGTCCTGCAGAGTCACTCATAACCACTTCTCATTTCATGAACAAAAAACCATGAACGCAGCTATATATTAAGAGGAGGTGGGGAAAACACTGCTGAAGATGAATTATCTTTGGACTCCTTCTTTCTGTGTTGCTGCATGAAGTTTTGGTGAAAAAAACCAAGGATTTAATTTTGCCTTGAAGAGCATTCAGTTATTCTTGGTTTTAAGTACTAGTCACTGTGATTTATTTATTATACAAGGTTTGGTTAAAGTATCTGGTGCAACTTAAGGATATTTGCACAGTGTTGTAGAGGAAGGGAACTGTACTGAAACCACTTGTTGCAGTGCATTTTTCAGTCTTGGCTTTCTCTGCTGACTATGTAGATTTGGGGGGTAGGGATAATTCCTAAATCAAAGCAATGTATTCCTCAGCCTTCTCTTCATGGTTAATGCAGACATAGGAGGCTGCCTTAATCCTTGAGGAATCTCATATGAGACAGAAAGCAAAAGGTGGAGGCCTCAGTTTACCTCAGAGGGCCTGGGGCTCTCTCAAGGGCTCTCCTCCATTGGTGGCCAGCAGCATGGCAGAGAGAAGGACTGGCAGGGGCAGGTTAGGGTCAGGGACACCTTCGGCACTTCAGGCTTGGCTTTTTGCTCGCTGTGGCTGCCTGGAAGTGGAGGTTAGGGCTGGAGGAGTCTAAGCCCAGGCCCATTCAGTATGGGGGTGCATGGGGCAGGGTCTGCTGGGAGCACAGATCTGACTTTCTCATCCCTTGTCCTGGCTTTAAGGTTCCTCCTGGGCACCAGCCAGGTGTGCAGTCAGCCCCGTGGACACGGAGAGGCGGCAGGCTCTGGAGGACGCTGGCTGTGGAGCTCTGGTGAGTGGAGGATCTGCTTTCTGCTCTGCTGGCAGTGCTGGTAAGTGACAAGCCAGGCTAAAGCCAGCTGCTGTTCTGCAGTGGCACTGCCTCTGGGAGTTAGGCACTGGAGCTAAGGGACCAAAAATACTCCTGTTAATTGTCTGTAGTGAAAATCATAGAATCATAGGATGGTAAGGTTGGAAGGGACCTCAAAGATCATCTGGTTCCAACCCCCTGCCATAGGCAGGAACACCTCCCACTGTGACAGGATGAGTTACTGCTGACAGTGATGCTGGTGGGTTCAAAGTGTGCTTAATGCGATCCCATGGGTTGATTCTCGTGTGGAATCAGACTCTTCTACAGCACCTCTAACAGTCCTGCTGCCTACTCTCTTGTTCTGTCACACAGGAAGTGGAAACTTTAAAGGTTAAAGGCAACAATTTCTGAGCTTTTTGGTTTTCCTGCTTCGACGTGCAGCGACACGAACTGAGGGTCCGGTCTCTCGCTTCCCGTCACTTGCTTAGAGTGTATTATTTAGAGCCTCTCAGGCAGGGGTTAGTTCCTAAACTTATCCTGCAGGCCCCGCTCCGCTTGGCCTCGGTGCTCGCAGCAGCGACACAGCACCCTCGCTGCCCGCCGCAGACCACACACAACCGCAGCGCCGTGCGCATGCGGAGCGCTGCTGCGCGCTCACTGCTGCCCCCGGCTGGCCTCCGCAGGCACCGCATCCCGCTCACCGCTGCCCCCCGCTGGCCTCCGCAGGCACCGCATCCCGCTCACTGCTGCCCCCGGCTCGTCGCGCCCGCCGCATGCGCACAGAAGCAGCGGATCGCTGACTTTCGACTGCACCTTAGACTCCCGGCTAGGGTCATTACAGGAAGTTTTCCCTGTGCCGTCCAGCATTCCTCTCTGTGGTCTCGGATCTGCTGGCTTTGGCTAGAGCAGAGTTAATTTTACTCACAGTAGCTACTATGGAGCTATGGTTTTGGTTTGTGCTGAAAATAGCGTTCACAGCGCAGTGTTCACACGTGCCTGCCGGCGGAAGTAGGCGATTAATTCCTTGTTTTGCTTGCCTTGCACTTGAGGCTTTTGCTTTTCTTCTTAAGCGGTTTTTATCTCAACGCGCGAGTTTTCGCACTTTTACTCTCACACTTCTCTTCGCCGTCCCCTCGGGGGGGGAGGCAGAAAGCGAGCGGCTCAGTGTGGGGCTTTGTTTCCGGCAGGGGTTGGACTGCAATACTTAGTCATGCGGGGGCGCGGGGGGCTCCGTGTCTGCGGCGACGGGGGATGCCTGGAGCCGCGCTGGGGAGCGTTCGCTGCTGCCGCCCGGCGGCCAAAAGGTGGTACTGCAGCTCTGAGACGCGCGGCACTTCTCCGCTAAGGGTGATGCTCTCTCTCCGTGCCTGCGGCGTGGTGCTGCCGCACGCGTGGCTGCTTCCCGGCAAGGAAAAGCCGCAGCTGCGGGCATACATCACCCGTCGAGGGTTCACTGCTGCTGTTCCAAATCGGTACCGCGGGCCGGCGTTCGCGTGGTCGTCCGTTCCTGCCCTGAAGATGATCTTGACTGCACCTGTTTGCGTGGATTGTGTCTACCTGGCCTCGCTCACCTCGTGGGATGAAGGTGAAAAGGGACAAAGAGAGCACTTGCACGCCGTGGACAGGACTTGCTGAAGGTGAAGAGGCCAGACAAAGATAAGAAATCAGAGGATGTCTGCCCAGAGGAGCTGAGCTGTTCATTCCCCGCAGGGGCAGGAGGTGCCGTCCGTGCTCAGTGCTGCCACCAGGTGTTTAATTGTTTGCAGTGCAGTTGTGGCAGCGTGCGCTGCCGCCGTCAGTGCTCAGTTCTGCTGACTCGCCTCGAAATGCCTGAAAATTCTTGGCTGGGGAGGGGGTGTGGAATTAAACTATGTCTAAACCCCTATGTGCTAGCGAGGACTTAAACAGACGGCAATTCATTTTTATGTAGGTATTGAGAATTGTATTCAGTTGTAGTTAAAAAAGGATTAAAAAATAACGCCCCTGTATCCACCTGTGCTGGTTTGAGGCTAATTGGAATATTTTGATGGAGAAANATTGTGTTTCTGCATTACCTTTAACTTGTCTATTTCTGTAACTATTCCTGTCTATTGTGTATATCTCTGCTTGTACATTGTGCTGAGCTGTAAATAGAGCTTCAGTCCTTAACTTCCAGCTGGCTGAGTCTAGTCTGGGGGATTTTACAAAGTGGGGGGGGGGGAGCGGGGAACTCCAAAACCATCACACTACCATATCGTAAAATCGAATGTAGGAGATGGAATGTCCTGCCGTAGGGCCGGCGCAAGCGCTAGAGAGCTGCGCGGCACTACAGACTCGACGCATACTGCCGGGCAGGCTCTCGGCGTTAACGATTCAGCGCATGCGCTGTAGCCCCCCGCAGCACAACAGCAACACTGCGCGGTCCTAAGGGCTTGGCGCATGCGCTGTAACCCCGCAGGTTGTCATGGCGACAGCACTGCGCTGTGGCGCAGTGCGTTGCTATGGACGCGGCGCATGCGTTCTAGAGCCGCACGGAGCCTGCCGGCCCCCCGCGTACCGCCGCTCCTAGGACAGGGCTCCGCGATCCACCGTTAGGGGTACAGCCTGCAGAGGCTCGCAGAATGGCTCTGCTATGGGAGAGGACAGACCCAGAGAGCCTGAGACGGAGGGCTAGGGGGTTAGGGTTAGCAAAAGACACCACTTGGCTCATTGCAAAAACGCAATTTTCTGCCACCTCCACACAGAACGACTCGGCTGTTGGCTACTATTAAGCATCAGTTCCAAGAGCAGAAAGCTACCAACCATTCTTTATATTGAAGTACCACTTCAGCGTGTAACAGCCAAGTTGCATGCTGACCTTACATTAACTGGGAAGAGGAGAAAAGAAGGAAGAGGAGAAAAGAAGGAAGAGGAGAAAAGAAGGAAGAGGAGAAAAGAAGGAAGAGGAGAAAAGAAGAAACCTTTTCTTTCCATAGAACGCAGATAGAGCAAGATCTGAAGTACAGCTGAGGCCTTATCAGGATCACATAGAGAAATTAAAATGGTTTGGTGAAATCAAAGCAACCCAAGATCATCTTTTAGCTGTATTTTGTCTTTTAAAAGGTCTGTAAATAGCAACCTACGGTAGAGCTGAATTTGGGATGAACACAGATCACTCTCAGCTGGCATACCATAGAATCACAGAATCATAGAATGGTAAGGTTGGAAGGGACCTGAAGGATCATCTAGTTCCAACCCCCTGCCATAGGCAGGGACATAGGAGTCAAAGTACAGTGCTGGAAGAGAACTGACTTCCCAGTGACACAGACCAGAAGGAGGTGAAAAATAGTAGCACAAGATCAGTTCTCTTTTATTCTCTTTCTTCATAATAATAACAAAAAGCCAGAATCAAGGAGTTTAAGATTTTTTGCCAGTCTTACAAAATAATCCTTAATAAATAACACCATGAACAGAATTGAAGACACTTCTTTGTTTGCTTCTTCCTTCTGTATGATACACAAATGGAGAATGGTATTAAGTTCTTTACATGTTCAACGGAGGGCAAGAACCTGTTGCTTATCCTTCAGAGTATCTTCCTCCTCATCCATTTGGATTTCATCCCAGCCCCTTAAAAGAAACCTACCATGACAATTTCTCACTGAAATGCCAGATGGTTCTTCCAAGTCATTGCCTTAAGACTGATTAAAAAAAAAAAAAACAAATCAAAGAAAAACATTTTAGCAACAGATTAAAATTAATTAAAAAAACCCTCAAGTGATTAAAAGCCTGCAGAATTAATTTTTGTGTATTTTTTAGAGTCTCTGGACACAACAGAAAAATATTAAGGGGAAATTTGGAAAGAAAACTTTTCCACATTTGTATGGGAAAGCTAAACAATGCCCCAGTAATTATTTTTTTTTGTAAATTAGAAATTATTTAACTGTTGCTACTTCAAATATTTAACAGGTCAATATGTAAATAACCCACTTCAGCTCACTGTGAAGATTGCTAAAGTCCTTTGTTACATACTCACACTATAAAGGATCTCAATTTTCAAACAGGACTCTGCTCTTTCAGAAACAGTGTTGGGCACTCCTTTTCTAAAAACAGATGTCCAGCATCTCTTCACCTCTTCAACTACAAAACACAGTTGATTTGATGCATTTCATTTTCTCCTGTTCAAGATTCACTTATACTCTCATATTATGTAACACATAAATCTTTATATGTGTTTATTTATATTTCTGTTTATTTACATTTATATTTATGTAATAAATTCCTTCTTTTATTATTTTTACTTTAAGCAGAAACTGCTTAAGGATACAACTGTTCAGCAGTCACAGCAAAAGAAAAAGCAGTAATAGTTGGGGTCAATAGAGAGGAATTTATTGTACCTGTTAAGTCATCAATGACATCATCATCATCATCATCATCATCTCTTTCCCCTTCTCCAGTCACAGCCTGATGGACATTCACTGTTTGCACAGGCCTTAGATCTTTAATGCAACTACCAGAAATTTGATCAACAGGAGTTCTAAAAAAGGCAAATAAAGCAATCTTAACATGTCATATTTTATACATCTATAAATTATATATGT
>VWYK01001389.1:0-15066 GCA_013399775.1 Semnornis frantzii | reverse complement strand
ATTAGAAGAAATTTCTTCACTGACAGTGTTCTTAAGCACTGGAAACAGGCTCCCCAGGGAGGTGGTTGAATCCTCATCCCTGGAGATGTTGAAAAGAAACAGAGATGTGGTGCTGAGGGACATGTTTTAGCCCCAGCCTTGATAAAGTTAGAGAATGGTTGGACTTGATGATCTTACAAGTTTTTTCCAGCCAAAATGATCCTATGATTCTATGAGTAATAACTTTTTGAATAGCATGTACCAACAATCTCATCAGATGATTCCTACACCAGAAGGAGATGAGGATACCCTTTTCAAATTACAAACAGGGCTAAGAATTAGCATTTTTAAACCATAGCATAATCCAAAAGCATAGTCCAGCTGTAACTGCATTAATCAAACCTCATTCATTTTTTAAAGAGAATTTTGGCCTTAGAGCTGTACTTGTTCCTTACATGCATGGTTCCACAGGGGGAAATCAGCACAGAATATCCCCAGGGAAAGCTAAGTAAGAAAGGTGAGGGTTTTTTTATGTGCTGTGACACAGAGAAGAGGAACCTCTGAAATGGAAATGTTTCAAGAGATTGTTATAGAGTGTTAGTCACATCTCATCTGGGATTTGCAGCTCATACCATTTTCCTGGAGGCAGACAGAAAAGATGGTTCTTTTCTACCCAAAGGAAGAAGATGACAAAAGACAGTCATGGCAATCATTGAGATGTGGAAGACCTAAGTTCGAATTTCTCCCCCCACCTTGGACAGACTTGGAAACCACATCTCCTTCCTTCCATGGTACACCCTTGCACCCCTAAGCCACTAGGTGCTTTGAGATGCAAGTCTACAAACATCCCTGTTGGAAAGGATCCCTTTGCACAGAATAACTGAATTAACAAAGAAAAATGATAGCAAAGTCCTTTACCTGATGAAGGATTTGACCTGCAATCCAACTCCACATTCACTTGTCTAGGAAGTGAAGCCCCTGTTCCCTCACCACTGGACACAGTACCCCTTTTCTGTTCCTCTCTCTGCTGCCCAGTGGGAAGACTAATCAGAGCTTCAAGTAGAATGGCAGCACCCAAAGTGATGACATATTTGGATGCCCTGTATTCCCTCTGCAGCTAGGCAGTGAAGGCACTTGGAAACACTAAATGGGGTTTCAGTTCCCTGCAGACTTCTATGGGATTTGGGCCTGAGATGTTTTTTCTTCTTCCCTGTAGCACAAGAGTTCTACTACATAAAATAAAGCCACAACCCAACGTAGAATGATCTGAGGTCACTCTCAGTGAACCAAGGCTTCCAGGGAAGCAATGCAGAGGAACAGCTGCTTATAACAAGGTACAAGAGGCCTTGTTTGCTGAGAGATTTTCAAATCATTCAGCCAGTCTGCTTTGCATACATCTAATGTCACCTGCTCTGGCTTTCCAAGGTTGCAATGTCTTAAACCAGAACAGGAATTCCCTTATCAAGTCCAGATTTGATACTCCAACAATGAAAATAGCAACAAGAACCTTTATGTAATAGTCATGATGGTCTGCTTTACAACTAACTCAATCCCAAAGAAACAGAATTTCTGTAATGTATTAAATGTGCAATATTTTTAAAGACATAGGTCAATGTTTGTTTTCCTTTCCCCCATCTCTGTGAATTGATGTGGTTGGGCTTTCAGACTTTGCTCCGACCACCTTCTTATGATCCAAAGTTAGAGTGAAAAATTACATTCCTTTCTAAGCCAAAAAAAAAGTATTCAAAATCCCAGAATGATAAGGGTTAGAAGGGACCTCTGGAGATCATCTAGTCAAACCCCCCTGGCTAAAGGTTTTGGAAGTCTCCAGAGATGAAGACTCCACAACTGCTCAGGGCTGCCTGTTCTACTCCTCCGGCATCCTTCAAGTGAAGAAAATTTTCCTCATGTCTAGGTGGAATTTCCAGTGTTCCAGTTTGTGTCCACTGCCCCTTGTCCTGTCATGGGGCACCACTAAGAAGAGTCTGGCTCCATCCTCCTGACACTTGCCCTTTAGATAGCAATAAGCTCTGATACTATCCCCTCTCAATCTTTTCTTTTCCAGGATAAACAGTTCCAATTCTCTCAGCCTCTTCTAAGAGAGACACTCCATTCCCCTTAGCATCTTTGTGGTTCTCTGCTGGACTCTCTCCAGTAGTTTCCTGTCTCTTTTGAACTGGGGAGCCCAGAACTGGGCACAATAGTCCAGGTAGGGCTTCACCAGGGCAGAGTAGAAGGGCAGGAAAACCAACCTCAATCTGCCGGCCAGAGTCTCCTTAATGCACCCCAGGATATCATTTGCCTTCTTGGACATGACTGTGCACTCTAGGTCCTGGTGAACTTAGAATCATAAACTCTCAGGTCCTTCTCTGCTGCTTTCCAGAAGTCAAACCCTCACCTGTCCTAGTGCAGGGGGTTATTCCTTCCAGACTTGCCTGTTGAACCTCATGAGGTTCCCCTCTGTCTGTCCCTGTCTGGCTGAATGGCATCACAGCCTGACAGGGTGTCAGCCAATCCTCACAGTTTTATATCATCACCAAACTTGTAAGGGTACACTCTGTCCCTTCAACCAGGTCATTGATGAAGATGTTGAACAAGACTGGACCCAGTTCTGATCGCTGGGGAACACCACTGGCTGGGGAACACCACTGGCTACATGCCTCGAGCGCTCCAAGTATTACAGCTCCACACATCTGTTCATTCCATTTGCAACACATTCACCTCCTACAGACCATCACAGTTTTAGGTATATTTCACGTACAAAGCAAGGATAAAAGCTACTGGGCTTCTATGTTTGACTATTTAGAGTCCTTAGAATGTAGGAGTTAACATCCTTTGGATTATTTTATAGCTCATTTTACAGTGGGGAGAAAACTACTCAGCAGATAAAGAGACTTCTTTTCCAATACCTTGTACACCACAGCAAAGTTTATTTCTAACATCACACACAGACATTCAGAAAATAAAAACCTTTTATCTGAGACAGCTGACACATTCCTGCAGCCTTCACCACGCTTGTCTCAACAGCCTAGGCACTGTCCTGCCTACATCTTCTTTCTGCCTCACAGAGCCACCCTCACACATGGAAAGTACATTCAGCAAGGGACTGCAAAACTGCTGCAGTGCAGCCTGAGCCACGAGGAGATGGAGATGTGATCAATGGGCTGCAGCTGACTAAGCTAAAAAAGTGCTTGCTGAGCATCACAGCCTGGTGGCAGATCCTGCAATGGGAGACAGACTCCAGGAAAAACAGAATCTGTCCTCTACTTTCAAATAAATAATTAACATAAAGCTGCTCCATGCCCAGCCACTTTCAATTTATTCTAGGTGAGCCTGCTCTAGCAGCAGGGTTGGGGCTAGATGATCTCCAGAGATCAGGAGGTTGTTTCCATGTAAACATAAAGAAAAACTTTACTTTGAGGGTGACACAGCACTGAAAGAGGCTTCCCAGAGAGGTTGCAAAGCCTCCTTCTCTGGAAATTGAGGTAGGAGGCCCACAAAGATGATCAGAGAGCTGAAGCATCTCTCCTACAAAGACAAGATGAGGGAACTGGGGCTCTTCAGCCTGGAGAAAGGGTCCAGTGAGATCTTAGAGCTGTACTTCAATATCTGAAGGGGACCTACAGGAAGGCTGGGGAAGGACTGTTTAGGAGGGCTTGTAGTGATAGGACAAGGGGCAATGGTTTGAAACTAGAGCAGGGGAGATTTAGATTGGACATAAGAAGAAGTTCTTCACATTGAGGGTGGTGAAATACTGGAACAGGTTACCCAGAGATGTGATTGAGACCCCATCCCTGGAGACATTCAGGATCAGACTTGATGTGGCCCTGAACAATCTGATCTAGTGGGAGGTGTCCCTGCTGACTGCAAGAAGGTTGGACAAGATGACCTGTGAGGGTCCCCTTGAGGGGAGCACCTGCTAGTGACCACCTGATCAAGAAGAGCAAGAAGTAGATGAAGCCTTCTATAGACCACCAAAGGAAGTCTAGCAGTTGCTAGATCTGTATGGGTGCCAGCATGGCATGGTGATGCAAACCACAAGCTTTTTTTCTGAACACTGAGCAGCACCAGAACAAAAGAAGAAATGAAGATTCAGAGTCATAAAACATAGGAAAGCATAGAACAGGTGCACATTTCTTACACCCCAGCATCTGATCATTCCTCCAAAGTCTGGAAGTCTCAGGCTCCTGCACTCTGACCTGACAACAGAGTACTACAAACACCATGTATCTGAGCCAAAGGAGAAATAGGAGCAGATGTGTTGTGAGCTCTCTCACTGAAGTTTGACAGTTTTGCACAAAAGCAAGATAAATTCCCTAGAAAATGGACCATGCTGAGTTTTGCCAGCAACTGACACACCCAAGACTTTCTTCTCTGCACCACTCTCAAGACAAATATATAAGTACTGAGTATGGAATATGTATCAAGCACTAGGATGTACTACTAGGGCTAAAGGACCATCCTTCACAGTGTTTCCTTGAGCAATGGAATATCCCAGGTCAAACATGCTCTGCTGAGCACAGAACAGAACCAGCATTTGCTAGTCTTCAAACAGGAAAGGCCATTAAATCATGTCCCTGAGTGCCATGTCCACACATTTCATGAACTCCACCAGCTCCTTGAGCAGCCTGCTCCAATGCCTGACCACTCTTTCCATAAATAAAATTTTGCTAATATCCAATCTAAACCTCTCCTAGCACAGTTTCAGGCTACTTCCTCTCATTCTATCACCTAATACTAGGGGGAAAAGACAAACCCCCCACCTCATTCCAACCTCCTTTCAGGGAGCTGCAGAGAGCAGCAAGGTGTCCACTCAGCCTCCTCTTCTCCAGACTAAATAACCCCAGTTCCCTCAGCTGCTCCTCATAAGAGTTGTACAGAGTCCCTCCTGCTGGCCACACCACTGGCTCTGATCCCAATGCCAGAATTGGTGCTGGCAGCCAAAGTAACAGCCTTTAGCCAGGCCCTGTTCTCAACACACAATGGGCACCAAATGGCACCATGTATGCACATTTCTTCTACCTGTCCAAAGGTGTAATTATCAAAGACT
Source organism: Semnornis frantzii (assembly GCA_013399775.1). Classification (NCBI taxonomy): domain Eukaryota; kingdom Metazoa; phylum Chordata; class Aves; order Piciformes; family Ramphastidae; genus Semnornis; species Semnornis frantzii. Next base: position 10,037 of record VWYK01001389.1, on the reverse strand, counting down.
GACTTCTACAACACTCAGAGAGACATCATGTAACGAGACTGGTGAGAAGAGTTGAGTTCCTTTAATGACTAACAGCAGGGGAAAAACTGTTGCTGATGCTTCCTTAAGCACCTTTGCACTTCAACTGTCCTATACCTTCACAGTGCAATGAGAGCTCCTACTGACTACTGGTGTCCAGGAGATCTTGCAGTATCTGGCACGGAGCAAATAGTAGAGGGGTGAGATCATTTCCATGAAAGAAAATCTGTGTGACAACAGCTTTTGTCCAAATTGTAGCATTTGTGCTAATATTCATTGAATTACAGAATGGTCTGAGTTGGAAGGGACCTCCAAAGGTCATCCAGTCCAACCCCCTCTGCAGTCAGCAAGTGCATCCTCAACTAGATCAGGTTGCCCAGAGCCCTGTCGAGCCTCACCTTGAGTATCTCCAGGGATGGGGTCTCAACCACCTCCCTGGGCAACTTGTTCCAGTGTTCCACTACCCTCATGGTAAGGAACTTGTTCCTAACATCCAATTTGCTCTTCTCTAGTTTGAAGCCATTGCCCCTTGGCCTATCACTGCAGGTCTTTGTAAACAGTCTCTCTCCAGCGTTCTTGTAGGCACCCTTCAGCTATTAGCATCCTATACAAGGTGGATCAGTTTTGCTTATCTAGAAGCAGAGAATAAACACTGATTCAAAATAAATATGTATTTAGTTAAGCCAAGTGGCCCATAGCTGTACTGTAATGTCATGCAATTAACTGCCTGGCCAATGGTATCCTGGGGTGCATTAAGCAAAGTGTACCCTGCAGCCTGAGGGAGGTTCTCCCCCTCTACTCGGCCCTGGGGAGGCTTCATGCGAAGTACTGTGTCCAGTTCTGGGCTCCCCGGTTCAAGAAGGACAAGAAATCACTGGAGAGAGTCCAGCAGAGAGCCACTAAGATGCTGAAGGGACTGCAGCATCTCTCTTACAAGGTGAAAATGGGAGACCTGAGTCTATTTTGCCTGTAGAGGAGGAGACTGAAGAGGAATCTCATTTGTACTGATCAATATCTAAACGGTGACTGTCAGGAGGATGGGGGCAGATTCTTCTCTGTGTCCAGAGACAGCACAAGAGGCAGTGGAAACAAACTGAAAGACAGGAAGTTGGTTCTATGTAAACATCAGGAAAAGCTTCTTCACTCTGAGGATGTCAAAGCCCTGAAACAGGCTGCCCGGAGATACTGTAGGATCTGTGTCTCTGGAGGCATTCCAAACCCACCTAGATGTGTTTCTCTCGGTGATCCTGCTCCACCTGGAGTGTTGGACCAACCCCTACCATTGTGTGATTCTGGGAAATCAAGGGGAACTGTCAAGTAGCTATCCTCTGTGGAAAAAATACAACCCAAATACACAGTACTCATCAGCAGTTTAGCAGAGTTAACAGCTCCCAAGGTAAAAGTTACTGTGCTTAACCCTTAAAAAAGGAATCTGGAGAACCAGAGTGGTAACAGCAAAGGCTAAAGAAACTAATGCTCAATGAAGAACATGAAGAGAAGAAATGATGGCACCTCAAAGCTTTAGTCAATCTCTAGATAATCAGAATAATACCTTTTTTAGTAACAGCACTTTTTTCTATCAGCCTACTAAGGAGCTCCTTTCCTGTTCATATTAAAAAACTTAAGACTGTTCGGCATCAGTGCACTGCATATAAAAACCCCACCACATAAAAGCAGTGGCAACACAGGTTTTTCAGGGGATTGCTTCACAGGATCCCTGGCCTTGCCTTTTTCAAAAATCACAAGGTGATTTCAGAATAGAAAAGTGACCCAAAATAAGAAAGTAAATGGTTAAGTCAACAAAACAAAACCCAAACCACAGCATGCTAAAGGCCATGTCCATTATCTGTATTAGCAGCAAGTCACTGAGAGACTTTGTGAAAAGCTGACAAGACTGAGGTTATGAATTTCAGAAGATGAGAAAACAGCAAATACTTTTTCAATGGTACTATTCATAAAGTATGACAATGAATCTGAAACTGGAGGAAATTACACAGAACTGACTTGAGAGGAAAATGTCTGTTACCAAGTAGGACTGAAAGCAAAATTCAGACCTGCTTTCAGAAGAAGTGAAAGGGAGCTCCTTCCCCTGTCTGTCTTCTGTTGTACCTGAGAACCAAATCATGCCAAAGGTGGGCTCAGGATTATCATGTTGTAAAAGTGGGAATTGTATTCTTCATGAAAAAAGGAATTGAAAAACAACGGAAAAAGAAAAAAAACAAACCTTAGTGCCTTGAAATAATATCTTTTGTGAAATAAAAACTAAACTAGTTTACTAGTTTACTTAGTAAACTAGTTTACTAAGACATAAGAACTAGAACTAAGACATAAAATTAAAGTGAAATAAAAACTAAAGGAAAACAAAACTCCACCAGAAATGGGGAAGAAAAATTCATTTATCCTATTGCCCTTCACTCTCATCTCTTCCTTCTGGAGATTGCCTCTGGAAGTGTGGGAGATCAAACATCTGCTTGAGAGTAGTAGAATGTCCCCACTGCTGACTGAGGGCTCCACTTGACTTGATTCACAGGATGGTTTGGGATGGAAGAGACCTTGAAGATCATCTAGTTTCAACCCCACTACCATGGGTGGGGACACCTTCTAATAGGCTGTGTAGCTCAAGGCCTTGTCCATCCTGGCTTTCAACACCTCAGTCCTCAAGGGGGCATTCACAACCTCCCTTGGCAACCTGCTCCAGTGTCTCACCACTCTCACTCTAAACAATTTTTTCCTAATCTCAATATCTCCTCTTCCAGCTTCAATCCATTCCTCTCATCCTATCTCTACAACCTTTGTATAAAGTCCTTCCCCAGCTTTCTTGTAGCCCCCTTCAGGTACTGGAAGGTTGCTCTATTGTCTCCCCAGAGCCTTCTCTTCTCCAGGTTGAACAGCCTCAAATTTCACTGCCTGTCCCCTAAAGGGAGGTGCTCCAGCCTCCAGATCATTGCAGCCTTCCTCTGGACCTGCTCCAGTAATTCAATGTCCTTCTTGTGTTGGGGGGCACCAGAACTTGACGCAGTACTCCAAGTTAAGTCTCAGGAGAGCAGAGCAGAGGGCAGAATCACCTCCCTCATCCTGCTGGTCACACTGCTTTTGATGCAGCCTAGCACACAGTTGCCTTCTGGGCTGCCAGCAGCCATTGCTGGCTCATGTTGAGCTTTTCATCCACTGACATCCTCAAGTCCTTCTCCTGGACCTGCTCAATGTTTGCTGACCAGCCAGAGAAAAGGAATGAAACTGGTGAAGGAACAAAGCAAAAGCCTTGTGAGGAGCAGCTGAGGGAACCAGGATTGTGCAGCCTCTATAAAAAGAGGCTGAAGGGAGACCTCACTATCTACAATTTCCTGAAAGGAGATTGGAGTGTGGTGAGGTTGGTCTTTTCTCCCAAGTCATGAGCAACAGGACAAAAGAAAACAGCCTAAAATTCTGCCAGCACAGGTTTAGGTTGGATGTGAGGAACATTTTCTTCCCCAGAAGGGTTTGTTGAGCCCGGAAACAGACTGCCTAGGGTAGCGGTAGAGTCTCCACCCCTGGAAGCATTCAGGAAACATGCAGGTGTGATGCTGGGGGACATGGTTTAGTGGTGACCCAACAGTGCTGGGTTAATGGCTGGACTTTACGACCTTTGGAGGTCTTTTCCAACCTTAATGATTCTAAGATTATTCCTAAACAGAATCATAGAATGGTAGGGGCTGGAAGGGAACCTCACCAACTCAGGCAGGATACAGCTTGGAGATGCAGCTGAAGAATCTTTTGCTTTGAAAAATGTTGAGGCTGGATGTAGTGTTGCTTCCAAAAACAGAGCCTGGAAGAATACTCTAAGGATACAGCAAAATAAAAGCAAAGTACTTTCAAACTAGTTGGGAAAAGGAAGGAAAGAGAGGAACCAATAAAAAGAGACAACTGGGGAAAAAAATTTTCTTTTTTTTTTTTTAATTTTCATAGACTCATGGAATGGGTTCTAAAGGTCCTTAAAGATCATCTAGCTCTAACCTCCCTGCCTCTTTAAAGAAAGAAAAGTGTTCCTACAACGGAGCTTGAGACACAGACCTAAACCAGTTGCTTCACTTAAGCAATAAAGGTGTTTTTCAGAAACCCAGAAGACACTTCCAGTTTATAATTGGTTTGAATTCTGACTGCAGAAAGAGGAAGGGAGTGAGGCTGCATTTTGAAAAGCACAGTGAGGTTAAGGCTTAGTCCCAAACTAAATGGCTTGACAAAGGAATACCAGTAGTACACAGTATGTGTCTTGTTAAGAATAAGATGCAGACACAACCCTTTTGGTTGTAGATAGGGGCAGTTCCAAAGGTTTATTAAAAGACTTAAAAAAGAAAGAAAAAAATTGCCCATCTGTGTTCAGATGCTAAAGAGACAAAATCTGCTCACTGATCTTTACTTTCTTCTCCCTCCCCAACCACTGTAGTACCAAGTCTCTGAGTTAAACTCCCACATTATCAACACTCTGCAGAACAACGATTTTCTTGCAGATGGCAAAGGTGTGCAGACCCAAAGCCTAGGATTACAGAGAGATTCTCTCAGCTCCCTGTTGTATTCCAAAATACATCTATGAATTCTCTGACTGATTCTTAGAGCATCTTGAAGCTTAACACATGCTTATGCGTGACCTCAGACAGCACAGTACTGGCAAAAGGGCTGAAGATAACATTCAAGTTATACTCACTGCCCTTACCTCCCCTGCAGGCAGGAATGCAGAGAAATCTGGACGAGGGGCAATAAGCACAAACCCAAAGCTAGGCGTGGGGAGAACAGCATTACAGGTTGCAGTTCACTGTAAGCTCAGCCTAAGAGATCAGGTCAGGCTTTAACTTTCAGTATTTCTTTCACAAAATGCTTGAAGAATGCATCAACCTGGTTCCCCAGATGACAAAGAATTTAATAGACCAGTCCTCTGGAACTCCAGAAGCTACACAGCCAGCACTGGGTTTACTTTCTTTGCTTGGGTATGATGGAGTCAGCAGTATTTCAAGCCTGTGGAACATGACCAGGACTGAGTTCACTCTCTTTTGCTTGGCTATAATGTACTCAGTAAGGATTTCATAGATTCACAGAACACCAGGTTGGAAGGTACCTCGGGGATCATCTAGTCCAACCTTTCTGGGTAAAACACATGGAAAACATGATTGCCCTAAAGGAATAAAAAAAGAGAAAAGCCGCAGGCCTTGTAAAACAAAAGCAAGCACCCCCTCTTAGATTCCCAGCTCAGCTGAAGTCACCTTGCAGAAAATTCAGTCCAGCATCATGGGCAAGAACAACAACCACAAAGCAAACGAAATCACAAAACCTTTCCAGATGTGGGAAAAAAAAGACAACCAAAAGGACTTCAAATGTACTTACTGGTCGGACTTCACCAGTAGTGTTGGTATACTGACGGGCCAGACCAAAGTCTAACATGTAGCACTTCCTGTACGTTGAGGGTAAGCGGCCCATGGCGAAATTGGACTAGATAAGGACAGGAAGAAAGAGAAAAAGAAAATCTGACACCAATAACTTGGGTAAGAGTGGTCAGTTGTTAATAAAATTTTGTCATATAGCCCCCATGTGCCTGCCTCTGGTGGAAAAATAAGTCAAAGTGAAGGATTTTAAGATGTACCTTGGACACCGTGATTAGAAAAATTACTGTCATGTTAAGGAGTTCATGCTGCAGATGAGTGACTGTGGAACCTCAAAATAACCAAAATTCACATTAGCTTAGCTAAATTTCAGCTGCTGTGAAGAGCTGCACTCAACACCACTAGCTCTGCAGCTCCATCACTTGCGTAACTGGTTGGAGTGAGTGTGGAAAACTGCTGCTGTTCGTGGTTCAATTGCTGGCATGCATTATTCTGCCTCAACTCCCAGAATCTCCATCCCCTGTATTGCATTACCTAAATTTATCTGAACATTCAGACACCTAACCCCCACCCTGTGGTTTAGTTCCTAGTAAACAAACTGCTAACAAGCAAATAGAGCAGCTCTTTTTAAACCCCCATAAGAGTTCTATTCTTTACCTGCTAAAGGATCTGTAGATGAATCTCATCAGCCAAATTTTCGGCTGAACCTCATTTGCCCAAAATCAGCTGATTTTAAATGCAGTAATATAAATTTGTCTTAGGGATGATAATACAAATGTTCAAGTCAAGCAGTGAAGAGCTGCAGGAAAAAGACTCCTATAGTGAGACTTGAAATTATTGTGCCTCACCTTGGCAAATGACCCACACTGTGACTGTGTTTCTGACACTGGAAACTGTTTCAATCTTTTTTTTTTTTTTGGCAATTGCTCAGAAAAGATTAAGAGGATTATTTAGCAAAGTCAAATATATGAAAAAGCATTTAATCAAGTGATGGGTCATAGAACAAGACATCCTTTCTGAAAGCCTTTTTGAGTAATAATTGGTTGGATTCCAGATCATAGAATCATAGACTGTTTTGGGTTGGAAGGGACCTCCAAAGGTCATCTAGCCCAACTGCCTCTGCAGTAAGTAGAGGTATCCTGAACTAGACGTTGGCCAGAGCCCTGTCGAGCCTCACACTGCATATCTCCAGGGGCCTCAGCTTCCTCCTTGGGTAACCTGTTCGAGTGCTCCACCACCCTCATGGTAAAGAATTTGTTCCTAACATCCAATCTAAATCTACTCTTCCCTAGTCTGAAACCACTGCCACTCATCCTGTCACTGCAGGCCTTTGGAAACAGTCTCTCTCCATCCCTCTTGTAGGCCCCTTTCAGGTACTGGAATTAGATTACTTCCTCATATGATCTTGACTGGGACAAGTATGACTGAGAGCTACTAGCCCAAACATGGAGCAGTCTATGCTGGCAAAAACTACTTTGTACTTAGAGCAATGTCAATACTATCTTATTATTCTGTGCTTAAAGAAAATAGCCAATGTGTCAGGGAGCAATGCGCACAAGGAGATCTGAACACCTCCACTGAGCTCTGCCCACATTCAGACTGTCTTTATTGACTTGAGCAGAACAGACAGAACACACAACCAAAGGGAAAAAGATCCAAACCAACATACAGGCTTGATGTCACGATGCAGGAATCCCACAGAGTGAATGGCTTCTATTGATTCCAGGATCTGTTTGCCTAATCGCAGCGTTGTGCTCAGTGTGAAAGTCCCTCGAGGCTGACTCCTCCTGAGATCTGCAAGATTTCGGCCCTGAAATGATCAAGAAATCCCTTAAACCACCACACTAAAGCATAATGTGACACAGTTTCAAATTCTAACATGCATCCTCCAAAAAGCAGAAATGCTGATCAGCCAGGTGCTCACTTTATGTCCGCTTTATTTCTTGCACGTGGTTGTCCAATAGAATCAAAGAATCTTTATGGTTGAAAGGAGCTTCAAGGTTATCAAGCCCAGCCATTATATGCCTCTACCAAGTCAGCTGCTAAACCATGTCCCTCAGCATCGTATCTACACCTCCATGGATGGGGATTCAATCATTTCCCTGTGGAGCCTCTTCCAGTGTTTGAGAACCCATTCAGTAAATAAGCTTCTTCCAGTCTCCAACATAAACGTTCCCTGCTGCAAAACTTGAGGCCATTTCCTCTTGTCCTGCTACTAGGGAGAAGAGACTCCTTTCAGGCAGTTATAGAGAGCAAAAATATCTTCTCTCAGTCTACTTTTTAATGAGAGTAAATAATGCCAGTTTCCCAAGAAGCTCCTCACCAGACCTGTTCTCCAGACTAGCTTTGTTGCCCTTCTCTGGACACACTCCAACACCTTAATGTCTTTCTTATAGTGAGGGGCCCAAAACTGAACCCAGTCCTTGCCAGCACTGAGTACAGAGGGAGAATAATTTCTCTACTTTGTTTTAAGTGATAAGAAGATGCTAGGTTGTTACCCTGGGAAGTTAGCTTATGTATTTTTTGGCTAAACAGGTATGACATGAACAGCAGTGCCTCAGACTGTATGAGCCCAGCATCTCTGTGCTGTTCAAGCCAGAAGCTGACTTACAAATAACCTTAGACTGTTCTCTGAGCTGTCTAAAGATTAAAAGTGTACAAACATGATAAGCAAATTATGAAGCCATGACTTGTAACAGCTCATAAAAGCAGTTTCATCAGAAACTCCCTAGCACAAAATTGTCTGGCTCAAGCTCAAGTCAGCATTGTTGGTAGAGTAACACAATGGGGAAAGCTGTCTATCAAAGAGAACCATACCCAGAATCAGGAGAGGAGGGACTGACTTAAATATTTATTAAATAAAATGGTAATTTACTGGCTTAGGGAAGAGTGGCAACAAACTGCCCAGCAGAGAAAGAATCTGAGGGTGTTGATCAACACCCAGAAGACGAACAACTGTGTATCCAGGTGGCCAAGAAGGCCAACAGTATCTTGGCCTGGATCAGGAATAGTTCTGCCAGCAGGACCAGGGAAGTGATTGTCCCCCTGTACTCAGCACTGATGAGGCCACATCTTGGGTTCAGTTTTGGGGCTCTCACTACAGGAAAGACATTGAGGTCCTACAACAGGTCCACAGAAGGGCAGTACTTCCTCACTGGATAGAGACACACAGAAACTGTTCTGCTCCTTAGTGTGAGCAAACTAAGACTAAGACACTTTTCCTAGTACTTATCTTTTTAAACTTTGGTGACAGTTTACTAGAGGCAGCAAAGACTTGTCATCACCATCCTGAAAGATCCAAGCTACTGAAGTGACAGCAGATTTTCCTCTCCACTGTGAAGTGGTTCCTTGGACACCAACTGTCTTATCCAATAGTGACAGGGAAAGGGATGTATTTTGTCATAGCCATGCACTGAAATGTGCCAAATTTTTTTCCAGTTGGTTTGGGAGATGGTCTCAGACATCTGCTCTCCTGAAACAACCCAAGGCATGTGAACATCCCATGCTGCCCCCAGGGAAAGACAGAAAATGAACATTATTTTCCAAGTAATAATGTTCTGTCAGGCTCACTAAGGAATGGAGAAGATGCAATGAGTTGCAAAGCTTGAACTGGAAGCCTCAGTCCCAGTGACTGCAGGGAAAGGCAGAATTGCAGTCCGTAACACTCAGAGGGACACAGGATAAAGCAACCCCAGTGTCCATAGCTGCTCCTCACAAGACCTCCTACTCTCCAGACCCTTCACCAACTTGTTGCCCTTCTCTACACATGCTCCAACACCTCAATGTCTTTCTTGTAGTGAGGGGCCCAAAATTGAATGCAGGACTCAAGGTGTGGCCTTGCCAGTGCTGAGTACAGCAGGACAATCGCTCCCACGGGCCTGCTGTTAGGATTATTCCAGATCCAGGCCAGGATGTTGTTTGCCTTCTTGGCTACCTGGGCACACAGTGGCTCATGTTCAGCCAGCTTTCTGCATAAAGAAATACAAGGTCTTTCAGAGAAGGATAGGTTCTGCACAAAAAAGCCCTTATCAGCAAGTTCCCTGTCGCCTCTTTCGTCAGGTGCTGAAACAGGCCAGCTTCCAAGGCAACTGTGTCAGGAAGAAGTATCTCTAGCTTGAAAATACTCCCTCCTCAAGATAAGGACAATCTCACTCTTTTTAAAGGCCTTTCTTCATTGTCATTTTGAGTCAGTCATCTCTTCCTGCTTGCTCCTTTCCAACTTTTTCTCCTGTGACTCTTTGCTGTAAAGAAGGCTGCTTCCATGACAGAGACAGCTGTTTTCATAACAGTACCACCACATTTGGGCTCTGAAGATCTAACTCTATATGTTTTCTTGGTGAAGTTTCATGATGAATCATGCAGAGGTCCTTGCAGCTTCTGCTGTTACTATGGCTTATGTTGACAGCCATGAAAGGCCTCAGATGGCTAACTCTAATAGGAGGAGCTGACTGTCTAGCAGTACAGTCACTGTGTACTGGCTACCCAAGTATTTACCCATACTGACTTAATGTCAGCAGTGCTCAAACAGGAGAGAAGACTTTCACAGCAGAAGCCAAGCTGCTGCTGAGCTTGGTAGGGATGGAAGAGCCAGAGACCATTCCCTTTCACAGTAAAGACCGCTGCTAGTGTGACACTACTGACTGCTACTGTGGGGTCAGGTACTGCTAG